>JACEIK010004782.1:0-71650 GCA_018107945.1 Datura stramonium
CATTCTTTCCAAAATCATAATCTTTTCATAATATGACAATACATAGTTTCATAACATCATAACTGAATCGAATGAATCAAAGTTGAAATATGACGTTTATAAGAATAGCTGAACAATGATTCAAACCTTGTTCTTAGAACATGCACGTATAAAATAACAACCATGAGTAATGGATATGCAAATTTGAATCATATAGACAATGGGATACTTGTCACTTAACCGACATACCACGATAGAGCTTACGTGGTCCCGACTATCACACTCAAGAGGCAGAACCGTCCAAAATCTTATCAGGGCTAAGGGCGCTACAATGATATCAATATCAAGCTCATGGGCCATTTGGGTCGGGGATAGCTCACAAGGGAGGTTCCAATAAGTTAATAGTATCAACCTACTTTGGCGAGTAGTTCTGGGGCATAGGGTGATCGAGCTTTAGCCCGTTCGGTGCTAGACTCTTCTCCCAAAACATGCAATGCTATACATCGTATATAACGAAGCTCAATATCGTCTATTGAAAAATCTCAAGGTTAAATCATGCATAAACTCAACATCGTATGAAAACGAAGCTCAATAATACATATATCTCAATTGTGAATTCATGCATATGAGAAGCTTTATTTTGAAACATACCTCTAGCTCAAAGATAAATCGGAGCCTTTACTCCAAAAAACATATGGTAAGCTTACTTTAGAGATGCTACATCATTATACTCGATATAAGGGTTTTTCCCAAAACTTTATCATGCTTGGATCTATTCAATTTATTTTTAAAACAATATCATAATCATGGGTAGCTTTAGAAAAATATTTTTTCATCATCAAATCTCATCGTCATCGTACTCTTCTTTCATGAACCTCTCATCCATGGGCCTTTAATTTCATAAACTAGAAAATAAAATTTTGATTGAAAACAATTTAAAATCTGTCCAAGCTTCGCAATTCACCAATAGGAACATAATTTAATCACACCCATGTATCGAAATTGAAGAATTATGCAATTGGGTGAAAACACCATAACATGATCATAGGAATTTCTCATACTTAGACAGAAGTTGCGCATGGGTGTGAAAGGAAACACCCACTCATAGCCCTACATACTTGAATGGGATTAATTCCCCGAATCTTTGATTATCCAAGAGGAAATTGGATGGAAACCTTGAATACTAGCCTTGAATCACCTCTTCAACTTCTCAAGCTTGCATGCATGGTAGGAATAACTCAGAATAGGTTTTCCCCTCTTAGAACTCACTAAAAAAGCCTTAAACGTCGTAGTATAGGCTTTAGGAACTTAAAAATTATGAAAAGACCCTTACTGAATTCGCAGGAAAATACTGCCAGGTGGTCCTAATAGACGACTTGATGACTCGTGGTCCAAGGCAACGACTCGTCACCTTGCTCATTAAGTACACTGCCTGCCTGATCTCCTAGGCTCATAACTATTGACATAACGACTCATTAGGGGTGACCACGACTCTTGGTCACCAGTCATGAAGTACACTGTTCTTCTTCCTTCTCTTTCCCTTCTCCCCTCCCCACGGCTAACCTAACGACTTGTGGTGTCTGACCACGAGTCGTTCCCACACTCGTGGGGACCCTTTTCTCCAAACTTCCCAATCTCCTCGCTGGTCTCCCCCCACAAGTCATCTGACGACTCGGGGGCTAACCTTACAAGTCATCCTATGACTCGTCCTGTGCCTGCAACATCATTTTTACATTTTCCCCATTTTAACTTCCTAGTCGGATATTTGAGCTCCTGCGGTATAACAATATCGCCCCCTTAGGAACATTCGTCCTAAAATGTTTGAAACAAGCAGAAAAAAGACTACATGCAATTATCATATGCAAATACTGATCATTTAAACTCAAAAACTGATGGAATGACTACTCCGATTCAAAATATACATCTGAACTGAATTCACAAATCACATATGCACCCATATACATAAAAGAAACTTGCGTGCATTAACTAAACATGAAATTAACTAGAGTCATAGAGAAAAACTGATACCTCAAGACGACATCGAGCTAGTAGCGAATAAGTGTGGGTATTTAGCCATCATATCCTCTTTGGCTTCCCACGTAGTCCCTTCCACACGTTTATTCCTCCATAATACTTTAACTGAAGCTACTTCTTTGTTCCTTAGACTTCGAACCTGACAATCCAATATTTCAACGGGAACCTCCTCATAGCTAAGGCTATCCTTTACCCCAACGCTGTCCACTGGGACTACTCGAGCAGGATCTCCCTAAAATTTCTTCAAAAGCGATACATGAAACACAGGATGCACGAAATATAACTCTGATGGAAAGTCAAACTCATACGCTACCTTACCAACTCTTGTCACAAAATGGTAGGGACCAACTTAGTGGGGAATGAGTTTTCCTTTCTTAAACCGAATGACTCCCTTCATGGGAGACACCTTTAGAAATACCCAATCATTCACCTCGAACTCCAACGCTCTCCTCCTTACATCAGCATATGACTTCTGACGACTTTGAGCGGTTTTCAGTCTGTCCCTTATCAACTGATCCTTCACTATAGCCTCATGAACCGAATTTGGCCCTATCATAGCTGCCTCACAAACTTCAAACCATCCGATGGGCGATCGACACCTCCGCTCATGAGAGCCTCGAATGGTGCCATTTAGATACTAGAGTGATAGCTGTTATTGTAAGCAAACTCGATCAGGGGAAAGTGATCATCCCAACTACCTTTGAAGTCCATCACACATGCTATCAACATGTCCTCGAGAGTTTTAATTATGCCTCACAAACTTCAAACCACCCGATGGGCATTCTACACCTCCGCCATGAGAGCTCGAATGGTGCCATTTAGATACTAGAATGATAGCTGTTATTGTAAGCAAACTCGATCGTGTGGGAAAGTGATCATCCCAACTACCTTTGAAGTCCATCACACATGCTATCAACATGTCCTCGAGAGTTTTAATTATCTCGCTTCCGCCCCGACTCATCCGTTTGCGGAGAAATGCCGTACAGCGAATCCTGAGTTCAAGCCCTTTTTAAAAAGACCTCTAAAACTGAAAATCAATACTTTGCCCGAGATAATATACAAGGGAACTCCATGTAATTGCACCAACTCGGATATACAACCGCATAATTTTCCATTTAATTTGTGGTTTTGATCGGTAGAAAATGTGCAGCGTTGGTTAACCTATCTACCACTACCCAAATAGAATTATGTTTGAGTACTTCAGCTTCTACAATGAAATCTATATTAATCTCTTCCCACTTCCAAGTGGGAATGTTAATATCTTAAAGTACGCCTCCCGACCTTTGATGCTCTCGACTTTCACTTATCGAAGGCCGCACTGCCACGGGATTCCCGCAATATCCTTCTCATGCCATTCCACCAATATATTTCCCGCAGATCATGATACATCTTGGTGGCACTTGGATGGATAGAATACCTCGGACCCATGTGCCTCATGCAATATTCTAGCCTCAAATTATCAACATATGGAACAAATAGATGACCTTGGTACCAAGCAGCTGACACCATCTCCCCTTTGGAGAAGACTCCACCTTCCCGACTCTGGTAACGACTTCTTTTAGATTTACCAAATGCTGTGTGGTCTAATGGACGACTTGACGACTTAGGCAGTGAGTTCACTGCCACCAGCTCAATAAGTACACTACCCGCCCGATCTCCTAGGCTCATCACCATCGACATAATGACTATTAGGGGTGACTATGACTCGTGGCCGCCGTGAAGTACATATTCTTCTTCCTTCTCTCTCTCCCTTCCCATCCCATGGCTAACCTAATGACTTGTGGTTCGACTACGGTGCTGTTCCTACACCGTCAGACCCTTCTCCAAACTTCCAATCTCTCGCTGGTCTCCCCACAAGTCATCCGACGACTTGGGATGACCTTACGAGTCATCCTACCACTGCCATGTGCCTGGCAAAGATAGCTTTACATTTTCCTCATTTTTAACTCCCTGTGTCCGTATTTGAGCTCCTGGTATAACAATATCTCTCGAAACATTCATCCTTAAATGTATAAATACAGAAAAAGACAACATGCAATTATCATATGCAAACATTTATTATTTAAACTCATAACCGACGTAATTACTACCTCCGATTCAAAATATACATTCAATCAAGAATTCACAAATCACATACACAACCATATATAAGAGAAACTCTGGCATTAATCAACATGAAACACCAGAGTCATAGAGAAAAAACCGATACCTCACCCGACATCAAGCTTCGTAGCGAATAAGTGTGGGTATTTAGCCATCATATCCTTTTTCGGCTTCCCACGTAGCCCCTTCAACACGTTGATTCATCCATAATACTTTAACTAAAACTACTGCTCCTTAGCCTTCGAACCGAAAATCCAATATTTCAACTGAACCTCCTTATAGCTAAGGCTATCTCACCCCAACGCCGTCCACCGGACTACTCGGGATGGATCTCCCTAACATTTCTTCAAAAGCGATACATGAAACACAAGATGCACGAAATATAATCTCCCGATGGCAAGTCCAACTCATACTCTTACCAACTCTTTCTCACAAACCAAAGAGGGACCAACATAGTGGGACTGAGTTTTCCTTTCTTTTCCGAACCCATGACTCCCTTCATGGGAGACACCTTTTTAAATACCCAATCGCTCACATCGAACTCCAACTCTCTCCTCCTCACATCGCATATGACTTCGACGACTTTGAGCGGTATCTGGGCCCGTCTCTTATCAACCGAACCTTCACTATATCCTTATGAACCGACCCGCCCTATCATAGCCGCCACAAACTTCAACCATCCGATGGGCGATCGACACCTCTCGCCCGTAGAGAGCGTCGAATGGTGCCATTTAGATACTAGGAGTGATAGTTGTTATTGTCAAAACTCATCAAAGGGAAAGTGATCATCCAAACTTCCTTTGAAGTCCATCACACATGCTATCAACATGTCCTCGAGAGTTTTAATTATCCGCTCCGCCTGACCATTCGTTTGCGGATGAAATGTCGTGGCCGAGTTTAACTTGAGTTCCAAGCCCTTTTTGAAAAGACCTCCAAAATCGAGAGGTAACCGAATACTCGGTCCGAGATAATATACAAGGGCACTTCCATGTAATCGCACCAACCCTGGATATACAAGTATGCATAATCATCCGCCGACTTGTGGTTTTGATCGGTAGAAAATGTGCAAATAAGGTTAACCTATGTACCACTACCCAAATAGAATCATAGTGTCGGTGAGTACGAGGTAGGCCTGCAATGAAATCCATATTAATCTCTTCCCACTTCCAAGTGGGAATGTTAATATCTTAAAGTACGCCTCCCTACCCTTTGATGCTCGACTTCTCACTTACCGCTAGTTCCTAGCACTTGGCTGCGGATTCCCGCAATATCCTTCTTCATGCTATTCCACCAATATATTTCCAGATCATGATACATCTTGGTGGCACTTGGATGGATAGTATACCCTCGACCCATGTGCCTCATACAATATCCGCCCCCTCAAATTATCAACATATGGAACACATAGATGACCTTGGTACCGCAGCACACCATCTCCCCCTTGGGAGACGACCTCCACCTTCGACCCGAACGACTTCTTTTTAGATTTACCAAAATGCCAGTGGTCTAATGGACGACTTGACGACTTGTGGTGAAAGGAAACGCACTCGCCACTTCAGCTCAATAAGTACACTACCTCGCCCCGATCTCCTAGGCTCATAACTACGATATACCCACTAGGGGTGACCATGACTGTGGTCACCAAATGTGAAGTACACGTTCTTCCTTCTCTCTACCTTCTCCCCATCCCACGGCTAACCTAATGACTGTGGTGTCTCGACCAATGAAGTTGTTCCTACACCGTCAGACCCCTTTCTCCAAATCCTGGCTTCAATCTCCGTCGGCCTCCCCACGGTCACCTCACGACTCTAAGCCGACCTTACGAGTCATCCCACGACTCGCCCCGTGCCTCGCAAAGATTAGTTTTACATTTTCCTATTTTAACTCTCTGGGCCCCGGCTTTGAGCTCCCTGGTATAACAATATCTCCTTGGGAACATTCGTCTCGAATGTTGGAAACAAGATGAAAAAGACAACATGCAATTATAATATGCAAATACAAATCATTTAAACTAATAAAATGACGGAATTACTACCTCCGATTCAAAATATACATCTGAAGTGAATTCACAAATCACATACACACCCATATACATAAGGAGAAACTCGCGTGCATTAACCGAACATGAAACTAATCTGTAGTCATAGAGAAAAATCGATACCTCAAGTCCGACATCGAGCCGCGTAGCTAATAAGTGTGGGTATTTAGCCATCATATCCTTTTTCGCCCTTCCTAATGTAGCCCCTTCACCACGTTGTTCATCCATAATACTTTAACCGAAACTACTTCTTTGTTCCTTAGCCTTCGAACCTGACAATCCAATATTTCAATCGGAACCTCCTTATAGCTAAGGCTATCTCTTACCCTAACACCGCCCACCGTGACTACTCGAGTTGGACTCTCCCTAACATTTCTTCAAAAGCGATACATGAAACACAAGATGCACAAAATATAACTTCCGATGTCAAGTCCAACCTATACGCTACCTTACCAACTCTTCTCGCAAAACCAAGAGGGGACCCAACATAGTGGGGACTGGAAGCTTCCTTTCTTTCCGAACCACATGACTCTTCATGGAGACACCTTTAGAAATACCTAATCGTTCACCTCGAACTCCAACTCTCTCCTCCTCACATCAAAGATATGACTTCGCGACTTTGAGCGGTTTTCAGCCGTCTCTATCAACTAAACCTTCACTATAGCCTTATGAACCGACCGCCCTATCATAGCCGCCACAAACTTCAAAACCATCCGATGGGTGATCGACACCTCCTCCCATAGAGAGCGTCGAATGGTGCCATTTAGATACTAGAGTGATAGTTGTTGGTGTAAGCAAACTCAATGTGGAAAGTGATCATCCCAACTACTCTTTGAAGTCCATCACACATGCTATCAACATGTCCCCAGAGTTTTAATTATCCGCTCCGCCCGACTAATCCGGGTTTCTGCGAATGAAATGCCGCTTCCCGAGTTTAACTTCTTGAGTTCCAAGCCCTTTTCGAAAAAGACCTCCAAAACCGAGAGGTAAACCGAGTACCTCGGTTCGAGATATTAGACAAGGTCACTCCATGTAATCTCACCAACTCCCGATCATATGGGGCCTGCATAAAAATCCGCTGAATTTATGGTATTGACGAGAAAGTGTACACCCTTGGTCAACCTATCTACCACTATCCAAATAGAATCATAGTGTTGGCGAGCAATGAGGTAGGCATACAATGAAATCCATATTAATCTCTTTCCAATTTCAAGTGGAATGCTAATAGCCCCGAAGTACGCCTCTCGGCGTTTGATGCTCAACTTTCACTTGGTTTGCGTCTGTGCACTTACACGGACTCGCAATATCCTTTCTCTTTACGCCATTCCACCAATAGACTTCCCGCAAATCATGGTACATCATGGTGGGACTTGGATGGATAAATATCTGGACCCATGCCTCATGCAATATTCGATCCTCAAATTATCACATCCGGAACACATAGATGACCTTAGTACCGCAGCACACCATCTCCCCGGGAGAAGATGTCCACCTTCTGACTCCGAATCTAGCTTTTTTCGCCTTTTACCAAAAATCGAATCTCATCCTTTCTAGCTTTCACTGTCTCTCACATCAAGGATGATTCTGGATCCGTTTTGCACAACAATGCATCCATTGGTCGAGTCGACCAATCTAACTCCTAACCTTGCAAATTGGTGGACATCTTTCTAACTCCTTCTTTCCTCATCCACGTGGACACACTCTCTCCATAGAGAGCTTCATAGAGTGCGCCTACCATATTAGCTCTTTAATACTCGATGGTAAAGGACACTCATGTCATAGTCCTTTAGTAGCTCCAACCACCTCCTTTGCCGAAGATTGAGATCTTTCTACGTGAACACATATTGCAAGCTCTTGTGATCCGGTGAACAAATCCAAATGGACCCTATACAAGTAATCTTTCATATCTTCAATGCAAATACCACGGCAAACTCAAGGTCATGGGTTTGGTAATTCTTCTTATGAACTTCCAATTGTCTTGAGGCATATGCTATCACTTTCCTTACGCTGCATCAACACACACCCACCCACTCTCAAAGCATCCTTAATACCATAAAACCATCGGTACCTCGAGTACGCCAACACCGGTACCGAAGTGAGTCGAAGCCTCAACTCTGGAAGCTTTTCACAAGCCTCCAACCATTGGAACTTTACCTTCTTCTCTAAGTCAACTTTGTCAAAGGTGTTGCGAAGGGAGAAGAAACCCTCAATAAAACCTCCTCTAATAGGTAGCTGACAGTGCCAAGAAACTCGAATGCCCGAAGGATTAATCGATCTAGGCCAATTCTTCACCGCCTCAATTTTCTCGAGAATCTACCTTTACCACATGGCCAAAAATTCCATGGAGTTCAAATCCAAACCTCACACTTGATGAACTTTGCATACAACTAACGATCCTTGAGGGTCTCGAAGAACTACTCTGAAGTGAGTGGCATGCTCTTCTTCGCTACCGAGAGTATATAAGGATTTCACTAATGAACACAATAATGAACATGTCCAAATATTCCTTGAACACCCTTTTTATTAGATACATAAAAGCTGCAGGGCATTGGTTAGTCCAAGACATAACAACAAATTCATAGTGATCATACCGAGTCCGAAGCTGCTTGGGATGTCACCCCCGAACCCCGAGCTAGTAATACCCGAATCCGAGGTCAATCTTTGAGAAACACTCTACCGAAGGTGGTCAAACAAATCATCGATCTCGGGTAAAGGATACCTGTTCCTAATGGTGACCTTGTTTAACTTGCCGATAGACAATTCACATTCGGCTGCAACTATCCTTCTTCCAGACAAATAAAATTGGTGTACCCCATGGAGATTTACTCGACCTAATAAAGTCGTTATCCAACAAAATCCTTCAACTAATCCTTCAACTCTTTTAGCTCTACTCGAGCCATTTTGTAGGGAGAAATAGATATAGGCTTCGTGTTGAAGAAGGTCAATAATAAATCAATCCCCGCTTTGGGAGGAAATACCTAGTAAATCATCGTGAAAGACTCCTAGATACACACATACCATCAACCGATCTGATAGCCTAGGTTTCCTGACTCATATCCTAAACCCTAACTAGATGGTACATACAACCCTTAGAAATCATCTTCCTAGCCTTAAGGTAGGAAATGAATCAACCCTACAGCACAACCGAACTACCCTTCCATTCTAAGCATGTGCCTACCCGGAAATCTAAACTCAACTGCCGTTCTATAATTAACTCAAGCATAGTATTGGAAATAGCAAATCCATGCCGAGAATAACATCAAAATACCGTGGATAATCCCCTATCAAATCTCGTTTAGGTGACCTTTATGAAATACCGATACTAGGGGCAAACCTCTATACACCCGTTTAGCTATAATTGAGTCACCTACTGGAGTGGAAACTGAGAAAGGTCCCGATAAGACATCGGGATCGACTCAAAGCTATTGGACACATAAGGTATCAAAAAAATACAGGGTAGCCCGCAGATCTAGCAAAGCATATACATCAATATGGAAAACTCACAACATACCGCGACTCATCTCGGGAGACTCCTCCTCAAGCCTCGTTCTGGACATAAAGCATAGAATTTGTTCTAGAGCTGACCGCCAACTGTTTCTAGTAGACGACCCTATTTTGATGAACATGCGTGAGGGGATGCTAAACTAGAAGCAAGGCCTCGGCCCCTAACTCCGATCCCCGCCGCAGCCTAGACAATCTCTAAGCATGTGCCCGAGCCGCCCACCCCCAAAACAAGCACCTAAATCTGCTAAGCACTCGGCCTCGTGTTCCTCGACTAAACCTGCGACAAGATGGGATGCTAGAATCTACGGGGTTTGGATGCTCGACCCCTCAAACCTCGATGCTCCCTCTCCGATCATGTCTAGGCCTTGATGGCACACTCAATGCCGAAGATGCCTGGGCAAATGATCTTTGGTGAGTCTCGATGTCGCGCCACTAACGGACTCTGTTAAGAGAATCTCGTGTCCCTGGGCTCCTGTCCCTCTTGGCCTCCCTCTCTCTCGAATATGCGCTCCGTCTCGTTGGGCATAACAATATACGAGGGAAGTCCATATCCTAGTAAAACATAGCAATCGTACACTCCTTGTCCAAATACCCCGTTATACCATGCACAAACTCAAGCCCACCCGCGTTCGCATCAGCCACTAACTCCGAGGATATTTCTAAGAGGCGAGTGAACTCAAGGGAATACTCTTCGCACTCTGCCATTCTTCCCAAACTCTTCAAGTTTACAAAATCACGCTTTTTTAACTCCCTCATCTCCTAGGGAAAAACTAATCTAGGAATGAACCATGAAAATCCTCCCATGTGATTAGACCTGCTCCTATGACCCTGTTATTCTTCCATTGGTGAAACTAGATATGCGCAACCCCTTCAACTAAAGACGCCAACTCTATGCATTCAACACTACTCACCACCATGACTTGGATGATGTTGACAATCTCATCACTAAATCATGCGGTCCTCATCTACCTTGGACCCCAAGAACTCCAGCGGGTTCATCCTCAAGAAGTCTCTAACTTCCGAGCTTGCCGCATTTCCATTTTGCAAAACATGCTAAGAATCGCCATACAACATTTTCCTACTCAATATTATTTATAGCACAAAGACTAGATCAAAGGGGAACATAAGCAAGTTCATGGTAGAAACCTCTGTAATCGATGGGAACCTCGGTTGTCCGGTAGGAGAAAACTCTTGGGTGGATCGTATCCAAACTTTAAATACTTTCCATGGAATCAGAATCAGATTGGATTGAAGGTGCCGGTTAATCGAGCGGTCAAGGCTCGGCGTAGCATTCATAGGGGTTTCAACTCCGCATGAGCGGCCGGCTCGGTGCCCGAGGTTCCTAACCGGTGGGGCTGGCTAATGCCTATAATAGCTTCCACCTTCATGGCCTTCACCACTTCCATTCCTCCTTCTATTCATTCTTCAAGGAGCCATGATTCCCGCAATCGCAATAGCACGAACAAAGGATAGAAAGCCCATTGCATGATAAGGGTGATCATGAAAGAAGGGAACATTTTCTAAACGCCTCTTAGCCTTCTTTGATATAAGTGTGGCGCACTTACACCCATGAAAAAGGACTCTACTAAACGACTTTCACACACCCTAGACACTTCGCAAATCTATGGCTCGATGGCTAAAGTTTGCCGCCACCCGAACGAAGGCCCAACTCGCAACATGGGACAAGGGACCCCGAGAGACCCCAAGCCGACCCATGGAACAAGAAAACATCTAACTGAATCAATAAATTAAAGAATCAACAATATAAAATCAGCGTAAGCTCCAATCCCAACATAAATATCGAATAAGCATCCAAGCCGAATATATACATAAGTTTGAAAAGCCACTAATTAGACAAGTTGATGGGACAAGACCCCAACTAACTCAACAAGATGAACACTAAAATACATAAGAAAAAGATAGATATACCGGTCCTCCAAAAGATGAGGACTCACCAACAAGCATATTAATCTCGGGAGGCAGCCGCCTATATAATAACCCCGAGAGTCGTCCTTCAGATTGCGAAACGCATATAGCATAAAAAGTATGCAAATAGTACGTGGAATGTACCGAGTATGCAAGGTAAGTAAAACCACTTGAGTAAAGTAAATCATTTAAATTATTTCATAACATATCATAAGTTTTCAAATCTGAGAGGAGGCCTTGCATGCATTCTTTCTAAAATCATAATATTTTCATAACATGACAATACGTAGTTCACATAACATCATAATCGACTCGAATGACTCAAAGTTGAAATATGACGCTTATAAGAAAAGCTAAACAATGAGTCAAACTTGTTCGAACATGAATGTATAAAATAACAACCATGAGTAATGAATATGAAAATCAGATTATATAGACAATGGGAGACTCGCCACTTAACCCACATACCAGATAGAGCTTATGTGGTCCCGAGTATCACACTCAAGTGGGCGTAGCGCTCTAAAACTCGCTTGCAGGCTAAGGAAGCTACCATGATATCAATATCAAGCTCATGGGCCATTTAGGCCGGGAATAGCTCACAAGGGTGGTACCAATAATATAATAGTATCAACCTACATTGGCGCATAGTTCGGGAGCATAGGGTGTTTCGACCCTAGCCCGCCCTGCTAGACTCTTCTCTCAAAACATGCAATGCTCTACATCGATATAATTCTAGAAGCTCAACATCATCTATTGACAGCTCAAGGTAAAATCATGCATAAACTCAACATCATATGAAAAATGAAGCTCAATAATACATATATCTCAATTGTGAGTTCATGCATATGAGAAGTTTTATTTCGAAACATACCACAAGCTCAAAGAGATAAATGGGAGCCTTACCCAAACATCAAGTGTGGTAAGCTTACTTAGAGATGCTATATAATTATACTGATATAAGGGCTTTGCCCAAAACCGTATCATGTTTGGATCTACTCAATATATTTTGAAAAACAATATCCTAATCATGGGTAGCTTTAGAAACATTCTCTTCATCATCAATTCTCATTGTCATCATACATTCATCATCATACTCTTGTTTCATGAACCTCTCATCCATGGGCCTTTTAATTTCATAAAACTAGAAAAACAATTTTGATTGAAAACAATTAAAATCTACCAAGCCACAATTAACCAATATGAACATAATTTAATCGTATCCATGTATAGAAATTGAAGAATTATGCAATTGGGTGAAAATACCAATCTCTAATCATAGGAATTTCTCATAATTAGATAGAAGTTGGGCATGGGTGTGAAGGTAACACTCACTCATAACCCTACATACCGAAGGGATTGATCCCACGAATATTTGATTATCCAAGAGGAAATTGGATGGTAACTCTTGAACACTAGCCTTGAATCACCTCTTCAACCTCTCAAGCTTGTATGCATGGTAGGAATAACATAGAATAGGTTTTCCCCTCTTAAAATCCACTAAAACGAGCCTTAAACTCATAAAATAAAGCTTTAGAACTTAGGAAATACGAAAAGGCCCTTAACAATTCGCAGGAAAATACCGCGGTGTGGTCCTAATGGACGGCTCGACAACTCGTAGTCCTAGGTAAAGACTCATTACCTAGATCATTAATTACACTTCCTGCCTCGGGAGCCTCCCGGCTCGTACCCTACTGCTAGGGGTGAGCACGACTCGTGGTCACCAATCGTGAAGAACACTATTCTTCTTCCTTCTCTTTCCCTTCTCCCCACCCCATGGCTAAATCAACGACTTCAGGTTCGACCAGAAGCTGTTCCTTGGCCACCCGTGGGGACCCTTTTCTCCAAACTTCCAAATCTCCTCGTTGGGTCTCCCTCATGAGTCACTGACGACTCATGGGCTGACCTCGTGAGTTGTCCCATGACTCATCCCGTTCCTACAACATCAATTTTACATTTTCCCCTTTTTAACTCTTGGGTCCACCTTGAGCTCCCGGTATAACAAAACCCGCTAGAGTTCCAGTGGTCGAAGGTAGATGAGGACCGTATGTTCCTAGATGAGATTGCGAAGATCAATCAAATCATGGGGGGTGAATGGAGTTGAGTGCGTTGAGTTGACCTTGTATCGCTGAATGAGGTCATGCTTATCTAGTTTCACCAATGGAAGGACAAAGCAGGCTCTGATGTGCTCTCGCCACTGGGGAAGAGTTTCATATTGCATTCTTAGATTAGTTCTTCCCCTTATGATGAGGGAGTCAAGGCAACAGAGTGAACCAAGCAAGGGAGAATGACGGTTCAAGAGTATGCCTCAATCTCACTCGCCATCAAAGTACGCCCTGTGAAAGTTAGTGGTTGAAAAGAGGGCATGGGTGAGTAGATTCGTTCATGGAGTAGTGGACTATTTTGACAAAGATTGCAGATCGCTATGCTCCATCAAGACATGGATTTCCTCGAATAGTCTTGTACACCCGTGAGATGGAGGTGATATATTTGAGAGATAGGGAGGCAAAGAGGGCCAGACCGGCGACCGCGCGCATTCTCACAACCGAGGTGGGGCGAGGTGGGCACCAACAATCGAATTCCACCAGAGATCATCACCCCCAAAGATCTTCAAATATTTAGTGTTCCATCCGCACTCCCGATGCACAATCGAAGGGGTGAGAATCAATCTCTAGGGGCCGAGTAGTAGACCCAGCGATTATAGTGTTCTAGCTTGCGTATGTGGCTAGGTCATACGTTAATGTCTAGTAGGTATGTGCACTTGTTTTGGGTGTGGGAATCCCAAACATGTTCAAAGATTTCCCAAAGAATTCCAGGCAGGATCATGATAGGGTTCTAGGCCCACTTTCTAGTTCCCGCGTACCCCCACTTGCACGCTTAGCACATTAGGGGGCATCCACTAACACACGTGGCGTCGCCGCGAATAAATTCTATGCTTTAGCATCCTCCAGAGGAGGAGGTCTCCCCGAATGTAGTCACCGATATGTTACGAGTTTTCCGTATTGATGTTTATGCCTTGTTAGACTCGGGGCTCTCTTGTCTTTTGTGACACCTTATGTGGCCATATCTTCAAGTCAGCCTGAAGTCTTGTCACCGAACCTCGCTCAATTTCTACTACAAGAGGTGACTTAGTTATAGTTATATGGGTATATAGAGGTGTTTCGCAGCCTCATTTCTTCGTAAGGTCACCTCACATATTTGATATAGTTATCCATGACCGATTTTGATGTTACTCTCAAAGATGGATTGGCTATTTGCATGCTATCTTCAGTTAATTATAGAACCCAGGCAAGAAGAGTTTAGATTTCGGGTAAGCTAGTTTTAGAATGGAAGGGTAGTTCGCAACTTGTGTTCAGAGGGTCATTTGCATTTCCTACCTTTAAAGTTAGAAAGATGATTTCTTTAAGGTTGTGTGTGTACCATCTAGTTATGGTTAAGGATGTTGAATCTAAGACCCCAACTATTCAGCTAGCTCCAAAGGGTGTGAGTATCTGTAGGTATTTTGCATGTGATTTACCGAATCCCTCCCAAGAGGGAGAGATCAATTTTGGCATTGACCTTCTTTCCGACATCACAGCTCTCTATATCTATTTCTCCCTATAGAATGGATCCAATGAGCTAAAATAGTTGAAAGAGTAGTTGAAGGACTTGTTAGATAATGGTTTCATTAGACCGAGAAAGGCCCCAGCTGATGCAATTCGCTTTCTTATTCGAAAGAAAGATGGTTCTCTTCGAATGTGCATTGATTATCGATAATAGAACAAAGTCACCATCAAGAATAGGTATCCTTTACCCAAGATTGATGATTTATTTGATCACTTTAGGGTGTTGTGCTTCTCAAAGATAGATCTCCCACCGGGGTACCATCAACTCGCAGTTCGAGAGGTGACACCTCGAAGATGCCTTCAAGACACAATATGGTCATTATGAGTTTGTGGTTATGTTCAGACTAATGAATCTCTTACGGACTTGATGAATGTGGTGTCCAAGCCATACTTGGATATGTTCGTAATTGTGTTTATTTGATGATATCTTGATATACTCTCGAGCAAGGAGGAACATGCCGCTTATTTGAGAATAGTGCTTTAGACTCTCAAGGACCACCACTTATATGCCAAATTCGAAGAAGTGTGCGTTAGGTTGAACTCGCAGCATTGTTGGGCTATGTGGAATGCCAAGGCATGAATAGTGACTCCCGTGAAAATAGAGGCGTGAAGAATCGGCCTAGACCTGGGTGAAACCCATATTCGTAGTTTCTTGGTTTAGTTGGCTACTATCGAAGGCTCGTGAAAGGCTTCTCATCGATTGGCACCTTGACCAAATTGACTCGAAGAAGGTGAAATTCCAATGGCTCCGAGTTCAGGAGAAGAGCTTCCAAGAGTTGAAGACTCGACTCACTTCAAGATCGGTGGTTAACTCTACCTGAGGGTACTGACAGGTTTGTGGTGTATTATGATGCTTCAAGGATTGGACTAGGGTGTGTGTTGATACAAGACAGGAAGGTTGTAAAATATGCCTCTAGACAAGCTAAAAGTCCATGACAAGAATTACTCCGACCCATGATCTTAAATTGGCCGTGGTGGCATTCACCTTTAAGATATGGCGACTTTATTTTTATGGGGTTAACGTGATGTATTACGACCATAAGAGCTTACGTATGTTCATGCGTAAAGATCTCACCTTCTGGGTAAAGGAGGTGGCCTGAGATACTCAAGGACTATGATGTGAGTGTGCTTTACCATCCGGTAAGGACAATGTGAAGCTTACACTTAGTAGGATCTCAATGGGAGAGTATGTCCTATGTGGACGAAGGAAAAAGGAGTTGCCGAAGGATATGCATTGACTCAAAAGGTTGGAGTTAGGTTGGTCAATTCTAATCGATGGCCGTGTTGTGGTTCAGAATGGATCGTAATCGTCCTTGGTGACTAATGTAAAAGCTTGACAAGATGAGGACCCCAATTTTGGTAAAGCAGCTAGCCTCGTAATCGTAGCAGAGGTCTTCCAAAGGGGGAGATGGTGTGCTTGGTACCGTGGTTGTCTCGTATGTGTCCCATGTTGATGATTTAAGGAGTCAAATGTTGCACGAGGCTCATGGATCCAAGTATTCTATCCACCCAAGTGCCATCAAGATGTACCGTGACTTATGGGAAATCTATTGGTGGAATAGCATGGTGCTAAGGATATTGCACTTGTGTGCCAAGTGTCCGAATTGTCGCCATAAGTAAAGGTTGAGCACCAGACCGGGAAGTGTACTTTAGATATCGCATTCCTACTTGGAAGTGGGCAAGAAATTAATATGGACTTCATTGCAGTTTTACCTCGCCCCCGTTGACAATATGACTCCATTTGGGTTGTGGCATGCATTGACCAAGGCCGCTCATTTTCTACCATCAAAAACACAAATTAAGTGAGGATTATGACAAATTATATATCCGGGAGCTAGTTTACTGCATGGAGTGCACTTATCCATCATTTGTGATAGAGGTACCGAATTTATCTCTAAGTTTTGGAAGTCGTTTAAAAGGATTGGATACAGTTAAGCTCAAGATAGCATCTCACCCACAAACGGATGGTAAAGCGGAACGTACAATCTAGAACTCGAGGACATGATGAGAGCATGCTACTGACTTCGTAGGTGGTTGGGATAAGTATTTTCCACTTATCGAAGCCATACACAACAGCCTATCATTCTAGTGTCTAGATGGCACCATTCGAGGCTCTCTATGGGCGGAGGGCGAGGTCACCCATTGGATTGTTGAGGTTGGTGAAGCGGTGATGATAGGACCCGATTCTCGCTCATGAGGCTAAGGCGAAGAAGGTTCAACTAATAAGGGACCTATTGAAAACTTTCTAGAGTCGCCAAAAGTCTTATGTGCCGACGTGAGAAGAAGAGAATTAGAATTTTAAGTCGATGACTCGGGTATTTTTGAGGAGTCTCCTATGAAGGGAGTGACGAGGTTCTAAATAAAAGGAAACTTAGTCCCGTTATGTCGGCTCGTACCGATAGTGAGATGTGTTGGCAAGGTGGCCTATGAATTGGAGTTGCTTTTAGAATTAGTTTGTGTATCCTGTATTCCATTTGTCACTCTTAACGAAGTGTTTGGGTGATCCAACTTTGTTGTCCTGGTGGATAGTGTTGGTGTGAAAGATGTACCTCGCTTATGAGGAGTGTTCCTGCTAAATACTAAATCGGCTGTGTTTGAAGGCTAAGGAACAAGAAAGTAGCCGCTTAAAGTGTTATGGAGGAATCAGCATGTTGAGGGAGCTTATGTGGAAGCCGAAGAGTATATGATGGCTAGATACCCGTAGTTATTCCCTACCGACTTAGTTCCATCTTAAGGTGTCGCTTGACCTAAAATTCTATCTAGTTTTCATGTTTAGTTATGTGCCCAAGTTTCTCTTATGTATATGGATATGTGCAGTTTGTGAAATCGGGTTTCACTATGTTTGTTTGAATCTCCAGGATAGTCATACCACGCTTTTCGCTTAAATGATCGCATGTGAATATGATAATTGCACTCCTACTTTTCTATATGTTTTCCAATATTCAAGGATAAATGTTCCAAGGGGGAGATATTGTTATGCCCCGAAGCACAAAGATCGACTCTGGAGTTGGAATCGGTATTGTGCTCGTAACGAGTCGGGAGACATGTGATATCAACCCACGAGTCATGATATGACTTGTGGGGAAGACTGGGAATGAAATTGAATCCTTGAGAAGTGAGACCCTCACAGCATGACCACGATCATGGGTCGGGCCGTGGGGGTGGGTGAGCAGAAAAGAAGAGGAAAAAGGGAAGTCGACGAAGGACCCCACGAGTTGTGGTCAATCCCCATGATTCGGAGGAGGGCAAGTGGTCATCTAGTGAGAAAATAATTGGCATGGAGGTAGTGTACATAATCTAGTGGTGACCACGACAAAGAATTTAGAGCGAGGTTGCTCGTGACGCCCAAACGACGATGAGCAAAGCAGGCCTTCGTGGATCATACCACAAGTCGTGTGGGCCTTGGTAACGAGTCATTAGGTCCTTTGTCGTGGAAACACCGTCAAGTATTTTCAGCAAATTTAATCAACGTTTTCGTAATTCATAAGTTCCTAAGGACTAAACTACGTCATTTTGAGTTATGAATAGCGGCTTTTAAAGGGGTTAAGTTCATTTTAGGCCTCATTCATCCATGCATGCAAAGCGTAGAAAGGTTAGAGAGGGTGGTCAAGCTTAATGTTCTTCAATTTCTCTTCAATTTCCTATTGGGCACTCAAAGAAGTGTAAGAATCTCGCCTACCATCAAGTATGTAGGGTTATGAATGGGTGATTCCTTTTCACACCCACGCCCAATCCCTCTCTAAATCATGAATGATTTATGACTAATCTATGGAATTTTAACCCAATGCATGAATTTCCTAATTCTTTACATGGGTATGATTTAACTGCGTTTTTATTATTGAATTATGAAGAATGGGCGGGTTTTATAATATTTTCAATTAAAATTATGTTTCTACTTTATGAATAAAAAAAGCCCATTGATGAAGTTCATGAAAGATGAGATTTGTGATGAATATATGATGATGATGATATATTATGACAAAAAGTATGTCTTCAAGCTACCCATGTTTATAATCATGTTTTCGATATGAACCGAATATTTTTCAAGTATTAGAAATCTTTGCAAGGCCTCATGTTCAAAGTATGATTGATGATATCTCGAACTAAGCTTACTACATGATTTTGGAGCGAAGCCTCCCACTTATATTTTTCATCTTTTGGTATGTTTGAGTTAAAGTTTTTCTATGCATAGCTTAATATTACGGTTTTCGAGCAAAGACTCCCAATTATCTTTTTATCTTATGGTATGGTTTGAATTAAAGCTTCTCTTATGCATGATTTCCTCTTTGAGATGTATTTGATTTATGGACTTCATTAATGTGACGATGTTGAGATTCATTTAATAATGATGTAGAGCATTAGCATGTTTTTAGGAGTAGTGTCTAGCATCGAGTAGGCTTAAGGGTCGACGCCTCTATGCCTCGAACTACATGCCAATGTAGGTTTATACATTGGTGACTTTGGGACCTCCCTTGTGATCTTTCCCCTTGCCCGAATGGGATTTCATCTTGATATCGATATCATGGTATCATCCCTATCCTCGGGGTGTGATTTGGGTGGCTCTACCCACTTGAGTGTGATGGGGCTGAGACCACGCAATCTCTATTGTGGTATGTCAAGAAAAGAATATCTCCCATTGTTCCTCAAGTGATTTTCGTTATGCATGTTCATTATTCATGAGATTTACATATGTAAGCATGTTCTAAGGCAAGTTTGATACAATGTTCAAATTTCTTTCTTATGAATATCAGATTTCATCTTTTTGAGTCGGCCGATTATGTTATGATATGTTATGTTATGAGGAGATTATGATTTAAAGAATGTATGCAAGCCTTACTCTCGTAATCTTAAATGTTTATGTTTTATATTATATTGTCTTTAAATGTCGTTATTACTTTACTTAAGCAGCTTTACTTATCTTGCATACTCAAGATATTCCACGTGATCAACGCATACTTATGCTATATCATTTTAATACATACAGACCTCGGCTCTCGATTCAAATGCCATAGTTAGAACCTTCGTTGTTGGTGAGTCCTCATCTACCGAGGACTAGACTACTCAGATTCTTTATGTTTTTTTTTAGTTTCATCTTGTTGAGTTAGTTGGGGTCTTGGGTCCCAACAACTCGTCATGTTTAGAGGCTTTTAAGACATACGTATGTAATCAACTTCGGATTGTGAATTTCGATGTATGTTTGATTTTTAGACTTCCTTTATGATAATATTGTTGATTATTCAAGCCATTGATCGAGTTAGATGTGTATGTGTATGCTATGGGTCGACTTGGGGTCTCTCTAGGCTCCTTGTCCCGAGTTGCAATCCCGTGCCTCTCGTTCCTGGCCATGACAGAGGCTTATGAGAAGAGCTTCTAAGAGTTGAAGACTCCGACTCACCTCAACACCCGTGTTAACCCTACTTGAGGGTATCGATGGGTTTGTGGTATATTGTGACGCTTTGAGGATTGGACTCGGTTGTGTATTGGTGCAACAATTTTTATAAGGTTATAGCATATGTTTCTAGGGAAGCTGAAGGCTCATGAAAAGAATTATCCAACTCATGATCTCGAATTAACGCCGGTAGTATTTTCCTTGAACATTCCGGGAGGGTACCATTCGTACTAGGTCCATGTGGATTTGCTTATGACCACAAAAGTCCTACAAGACATGTTCACCTAGAAGGATTTGGAATTTGCGCCAAAGAACGATGCTTGGAGCTTTTGAAGGATTATGATATGAGTGTGCTATATCACCCAGGCATAGCCAATGCGGTGGCGTACGCTTCTTAGCGAGCCTAAGGAGAGTGTATCTCATGTAGACACAGAGGAAAGAGTTAGTAACGGATGTACACTGACTAGCATGACTAGGAGTTCGTCTCCGGTTTATTCAACGATGGTGGTCTCATTGTTAAGAACTGGATTAGAATCATCTTTGGTGCTCGAGGTTAAGGCTACACAAGATGAGGATCCTATTTTGGTGAAGTTGAAGGAAGCGGTTCAAAGATCAAAAGGTCGAGGTTTTCTCCCAAGGGGAGATGGTGTGCTCCGATATCGTGTCATTTGTGTGTGTACCGGGGCAAGCAGGACTTGAGAGAGCAGACATAAGCCGTATGTAGCTTCTATGGTTCCATATACTCTATAGATCCGTGTGCCACCAAGATAATAGGACTCACGGAAGTCTATTGGTGGAATGACATGAAGAAGGGCATAGAGGAGTTTGTGGCTAAGTGTCCGAAATTAAGCGCAAGTGAAGGTTTCAGCACCTGAGACCGTGAGGTGTACTTCAAGACATCGCATTCTACTTGGAATTGGGAGGAGATAAGGATCTAATCTCTCGTGGTTGCCTCGCACTGCTGACAGTATGACTCATTTGGGTGGCAGACAGTTGTCTAAAGCAGCTCATTCCTACCGCTAAACTACCATTCAATAGGATTATGCTAAGTTTTACATTCAGAGTTAGTTCGGGTTGTATGGAGTGCCATTGTCCATCATATCGATAGATGTACTCAGTTTACCTCCCGCTGTAGATCGCTTTAGGAAGTGACTCGATACTCAAGCCGCTTAGCATAGCTTTTCAAATTCGTAGACAAATGGCCAGAAGAACGGACCATTCGCATTCTCGAGGATATGTTGAGAGCATGCTTAATTGATTTCAAGGGTAGTTGCGACAATCATTTACCCCTCACCGATTTTGCATACAAAAAGAAATACCGTTTCTAGCATTCCCCCAAATGGCCCCGTTTTGAGGCTCCTTATGGGAAGAGGTGTAGACGCCATTGATTGGTTCGGCGGTGAGTCCACTTTGATAGGGACCGATTCGCCTACGAGGCTATGGAAAAGGTTCAACTTATTAGGAAGGGTTGAAAACAACCCAAAGTTGTCGTGAACGGCGCGGATATGAGGCCGAGAGATCTCTAGTTTGTGGTTGACGATTGGATGTTTCTAAAGGTATCCCCTATGAAGTGGTGGATGAGGTTGAATAGCGTAAAGCTTAGTTCCCGATATATTGGGCCATATCGATTGTGAAGCGAATTGGCAATGTGTCTTATGAATTTGAGTTACCAAGTGGAGTTAGCTTCGGCAAGGCCTGGGATAAGTTTCATGTGTCTTTGTTGAAGAAATGCACGATACCTAAATGCCCTCCGGTTATTCCGTATAGAGCATTGGGGTGAGGATAGCCTTACCTATGAGGAAGTACTAATCGAGATCCTTGATCATCAAGTTCGTAAATTATGGAACAAGGAAGTAGCCTCGGTGAAGGTTTTGTGGAGAAATCAATTGTTGAGGGACCTATGAGGGAGGCCGAAGCAAGATATGATGGCTAGATACCCACATATGTTTTTCCTTCCAAGCTTCTAGTTCACCTTGAGGTATAAATCTCATCCTTAGTCTCCTATTCAGTTTTATGTCAAGTCTCGTGGCATAAGACCCTCTCATGTTTTAGCATGTATGTATGTTTCTTGAATTCGCTCGCTTATACGTTTCATGATTCGGAGTCATTCACTCCTCAGTCAAAGAGTAGTTATTCGCCTTTGATATTCCAGCCTTTTTCTTCCTCTCTTAGTATGCTTAGCCCACATTCGAGGAAAAATATTCCAAAGGTGGAGATATTGTAATACCCCAAAAGTCTCTAAGACTAGGCTCGAGATTAGAAAAGAAATCATTAGAGAAGTTGGGAAATTATCACGTACGACTCATACCGCCACGCAGTCGTAGGTTGGTCCCATGGGTCGTAGTATGAAGTCGTTGGTTGATACTGGGGTGGCCGCGCCAAGGGCGTATCGTGGTACAATCTATCATGGGATACTACTGTCATGGTAGGTGAATGTTGGAAGTTGAAGGAGCTTAACTGGTGATCTACGGGAGCAAACAATGGGTCATTGATGCACAACTGGGGGTCAAGAGTCATGGTATGGTAGGTGGGTTTAAGGTAAGACTCGTACGGCTGGAGGTACAACTCAGGAAGTACCAACGATCCATTAGTTGTGCCTCGTGGAGAAACTCCAGATGAGAGATGGTTTGAGGACAAAGGGATACAACGGAAGGGAATTAACGACCATTGTGACGAGTAACGACTGGCCCCGTCTAACCGTTTGTCACGCCAAAAACTATAAGAGGGGGTGCAACCAGCACTCGATTCATGATTGATCGAGAAGCCGGCTATATGCATATGTAATCAGAACACTTAGGCTATCCGTGCCAATTGTCACAATCAACTTAAAGAATAAATCGAACCATAAGGTCTCAAATAATACTAGTGGTAAACAATCGAAATGCAACCAAGGTAATAGTGTGTGCTAAACCAAGAAACAATAAGCCGACGAGGCCACAAACCGAATAACACTGCTCACACTAAGTCCACAAAGCCTCTAAAGAGTAAACTGACCGATGGTCAGAACAGGGGTCCAATCCACGATAACTGTGATCTCAAAACTTCAAGCATAAATAACTAAGACCTAACTCAGGAAGAAAGGAGCATACCAATCATCTATTGATCTCACGAACTCACTAACCGGCCATCCTAACCTCTACCCGCACTCGCGGCACGAAAGGTGTCCCTGCCAGTGGACGCGCATTTAATGAAATGTACTGTATGTGAGGCCGAAAATGTAACTATGAGACAATCAACTATTAATAACTAACTTATCACATAAACATATAAAGGATACAAATATAACTCAACTCTCGCAACCCAATTGATAACAACTTACTAAACATAAATCGAACTCAAGATAACCGAACCAGAATAAGGAATGGTAACAACCCGAATCGAAACCAAACTTGATAATAACTCTAGAATGAGATGAAAATGCAATTAAGAAATGCATAAGAAAGAACTATAACCGTAATGCCAAATACCATCCAACCGTAAATCCATATAAAATTTGTCCAAATACCTAGTGTACTAAACTGAGGTAAAATAAAAATATGTCCAATCGATGTACCACATTGAGGTAAAATAAAGAGATTCCCATCGTGTACTACACCGCAAAATAAAAATATCTACAGCCACGAACCATATCGGGTAAATAAAAATATCTCCAAACATGTACCACACCGGGTAAAATAAAAATATCTCCCCGTCGATGTACCATATTGGGGTAAAATAAAAAAGATCTACGCCCGGTGTACCACACCAGTGGTAAAATTAAAAAAAAATCTTAATTACCATCATAAATGGAGCTGACAAGAGCTCATACAGATCATTCGAATACTGGAAACCATAAAATATATTGATCAAGAATTGATAACATGTGTAGGATCTTACCAAAACCCCTAATACTAGAATTATGACATACACATATGTCTTTCATTTAGCACTTAAATACATATATTATGGCCGTGAATTACCTCTTAGGAAGTTCCTAGAATCGGGAATATCATAAAATACATGTGTTAACATCTCCAAGCAATTCTAACACGAGGAGCAAAGAGAGAAATCACTTAATCAACATTTTCTATTGAACAATCTTAGCATTCATTTCTAAGCACTTCGCTTTTTGACTTTCATATCAAGAATTGTGAGCATACCTCATTCATTGAACATCATATCACATCTCAAGGTAATTTATGAACAAGAAGACATAACTTGTGTATCTAAAACCTAGAGCTCTTTAATATACAAATGCTAGGCAACTCGTCTAGGCCGCCTCTTTAAGATAAATAAAGATTATGTCGTGCTTTGCATAACGTAGGAAAAGCTCATGTGAAATATTGCAATATATGTGGAGCGTAGAAAATCTTAGCAGCATTATAAATAGTTTAGAAACTTCCAAGAAAAATAAAATCCTTTAAAACTTTAAAAAGTTAATCCAACTCGAAAAAAAATAATAAAAGATAATTGTTTAATAGTACAATGAAGAACTTATGTTTTAACTTGAGTCACTATCTTAAAATATTCAATTCTAATTATTTCTTAAGGAGTTAACACTTACTCGGCCTATTCATTAGCTTAACACAACCGAACATAAACAACTTTATTTATAACTCTTCTGCTAAACGCCTTTAGAACAAAGGTAAATCTTTGCTAGCTATTTTCCTAATTCATTAACAATCATAACACTTATAATCAAATTTAACAACCCTTAGCTCTAGTTTTCATATTCATCTTAAATTATTTTCCAAAAAAGGATTCATTATTCCCTACCTAATTATTTACTCTTGTGTTCGCTATTCCAAGAATTCTTGTACGTACTTTATCTTCTTACCTAATTGCCAACCCTTGTCTTTTAAACTCGCATTGCTCATATTTTAACATCTCTCAAAGGTTCTTGATATCAACTACGACGTAAGGCATATAGCTCACATATTACCTCAAAAGGTCTAACATTTACTCTTATCTCTCCTTTTCTACTAGCGCCTCAACTTTTACACTTAGGTTCATTCCTTACACATATACAACTTTCAAAGAACATGCGATGTTATCTACTTAAAGCCCGCAATTCTCAGGAGGTCTAGATAACTCAAGAGCTCTCTTAATAAACATATAGAGACTTTCTAAAGGCAATCCCTTGCGCTTTAGCGTCGTAATTTGAATGTGTTATAAACATATATATATATATATATATACATATATATATATTATGATTTTCTTCTAACATGTTAACATCAAGATATTGTGCATAACCTTCCAATAAAGATGGTCCCCTAGAAATATCAATAGTTTACCCATTCGGGTTCTATCTTTCAAGTTTAACGTGACGTGGTTAATTAAGAAACGGCGACTCAGTCTCTAGCTTAAGGGAGAGAGGGCTCAGAAGATTCTCATGGGACCTAAAACATTAAAACATGAATATAAGAGGGTAGGTAACTGTTGTAGGGAAATTCCATTTTGTTACCCTAGTTAACCCTTATTGAGTTAAACCGATTTCCCAACTATTAGGTTTGCCCGTGTGCGGCCATTGTATTGCCATTTTTACCAATTTCCTTAGAAACCATAATGTGAAACAACTTTGAAACCACAAACACATAATGTGGGCTGCAAAGGACCAGCTCACAATGCCCACGCCGAGGGGACTTCAAAATCAATTTACAACTATGACCATAATCGAATGCAATTGCCCTCTCCGCTACATTCATGTGTTCCAACTCTTTAGAAAATACACAAATTAATACCAAGTAATTCTAACAACTTGGAATAAAAATTATATGCTACTACAGAATCTCAAGTACAGGAAATGCCTGATTAATCCTCTACATACCCGGCTCCTGAAAATCAAGAGACAAAGAGCGCCTTACATACTTTTTTCTTCCTACGAGCTTATGTCAAAGCTTTCTTTCTTTCAACAACCAGAACCTAGCCCCTTAAATTACTTGAGTTTATCACCAAGTGACAGGGTTGTTTCAAGCCAATTTATCCAGCCAAAATGTTAGATCAATAGGCAGTCATAACACAAACAAATAAGGCAACACTTAGCATTTCTTATTTCAACTTGTTTCTACAACTTTGGGGGAAAATAGAGGTACAAAAATTACTCTCACTTTTCTTCTCATGAAAAACTAACACAAATATAGAGTATATTCTCAGCAAAACACAGCTATCCCAACCTTCAAAAACGAGTAGAACTTCAACAACAATATACCAACAACGACAGCCCAACTTAACGTTCAACTTCTAGCTTTAGCTAGGATTTTTAGGCAAGTTAAGCAATTAGAAACACTTACCCTTGGAATGAGAATATTGTTGGATATAATAGGAGTATTTTCCTCCAAATCACTTCCCAATAACGCAGCAATCTTGCTGCCAAAAACGCATCAAAATAACAGCATAACAACAATAAGTCAAACATACAAACCATAACTTTCTTCTAGTTTTCCTTCTAAAATTCATGCATTTATTAGAGATTTCAAAAGAGGGAAGTGAATTACTATTTGTTATGAACAATTCCTACTAAAATGGAGTATAACATTAGCTCAAAATAGTTCCAACACGCAGCAACAACACTGCCAAAACGAAGCTCAAGGGAGCAACAACTTCACCGTAATGTTGCCTTCACTTCCATCAACTTTTGCTTGGGTTTTTGGTGGTGTTTTCTTGAGGGATTTACTCTCTGGTTTCTAAGGCTTTGCTAATAAAAGAGAGACGATTTCATAGGGTAAGCAACACCTCAAACTTGGAATATTTGAAAATGATTTCATAACCAAAAACTTAAAATATAAAGGTATTTCTGGGCGGTGGCCGTTTAAGGCAAGGGCCATGTCACGCCCGATAGTGCTACCGTAAAATGCCTATAACTTTTATTCCAAACTCTCGATTGATGAGTCATTTAATGTTATGAAAAATTAGACCCAAAGACCTTTAATTTGATAGGTTGTGGGGATTATAATTCATTATATACTAGGAGATATGGTTATTTAAATTTTACCCTTATTTATGAACTTCACATACTCTTCGGTTTTCCATTTGTACACATTTCCCTTGTCATCTACTTCGCAAATATACAACCCGTACTTCCCTTTAACATAGCATAAAAACATCAAATAATTACCAAAATTTCTGGGGTGTAACACCGTTATTTGATGAAACTGAAACCGAGGCAAGCATGGGTGCTAACGTAGCGATATCACGAAATGTAGTAGCAAAGGACGACTTGTGGTGAGGGTCGCAGATCCGGCAAAGGCCCACTTCCAAAAAAAATTCATTAAGATTATTTTGTTATTGCTAATCTCTAAGGTCCTAAACTACATTGTTTTAAGCATGGAAAAGAGTGTATTAAGGATATTTTTCACCCTAGGTCACCCATTACTTCCCTAATACTCTAAATTGAGAAATCAATTCTAATAAATCACTCAAGGTTTTTCCTAGGATTTTTCCTCAAACTCTCCAACAATCAAGTGGTGTTCATCCTTTTCAGTTGGGGATTCAATTATTCAGGTATGTGGGTCAATTCAATGGGGTTCCCTCTCAATCGCATGCCCCTTCTTTATCAAAGCATGATCACCCAATTCCCTAAAGTCTATAAATTCGAAAATCTTGATTTTATGATTAGGTTTCGAGAATTGTTCATGATTTCTTTATGATTAAAGCTGAATTGATATAAAAATATGATTTCCATGTTAGGGTTTATGATTCCTTCAAGTATTTTATAAAATTAAAATATCTCATGATTGAAGCATGATAATGAAATTTAGGTTTAAATTCTCATGAATTCGATTTACTATTAAATTTTTAATCTCTCAAGTCCTAATTCATGATTTATATTCAATAACGCATGATTTCCTTCAAGTTTACTCTATAAAACAATGATTCGAAAAGTTACAAGAATTATTAAGTATTCATGATGACTCTTCATGTTTTCTCACGATTATGATTATGGCCGACTCATGGATCTTATTACATGGCTAGTTCACGTATTTCAAGCATTTTATGATTATTATGATTTAAAATAACCCATGAATCACATGTATGTTTTCCATAATATAAAGGAGCAATATATATGTTTTGGGAGTAGTATTTAGCACCGAATGTGATTTGGGGTCCAAGCATACCCCGTGTCTCGTAACTACATGCCAAAGAATGAGGGGACTTGGGTTTTGAGATCGTTTCCTTATGCCCGTATGGCCTTTCATGAGTGGTATCATAGCTCTTTTCATAGTTCTACCCTTGTCATAGTATGAAATAATCTCTCCCCGACTAGGGGTTTACGGTGTCGGGTCTATGTGTGCTCATGTGGCATATATTAAGCTAAAATAATCTCCTATTGTTCCTCATAATTTATGCATGGTTATGTTTATGTTACTTTGGCTCAAGTCATGTTTAATAAAGTTTTCTCCTATTATTAATATTATTACTAACTTATGAATGTTTTGAAAACCTTGAGCCCTTATGTTTACATCACGATGTTTATGTTATGATCATGTTGTCCTACTCTTATGAACTCTATGTATTTTAACCGCCCTCTTTACTTACCCACATACTGGTGTATTCAAAATATCGACCGCATACTTTTTATCTTGTATCGTCTCATGATACAGGTCCAAGAGATTAGGTTCTACTCGCCCTAGTCGCAGATTCGTTTAGTCTAGCCATCCTATTCTCTTCTTTGGTGAGTCCTCATCTCGTCGAGACATGTAGCTACCGTTGCTGTTATGTTTATCTTTCATTTTTTTGTACTTGGAGAGTTAGTAGGGGTGTTGTCCCATCAACTCATCGAAATACTAGAGGCTTTTCTGCATTAAGTGGCTATGTTCAATTCTTTTATCGATGTTAAATGCTTAAATCTTTCAAAGTTTATATTTCATTGTGCTTATTTTATGGTTTGAATGATTCCCGTTAGTTATGTTCTTTAGCCGTTATGTTCATGCCATGAGTCGATTGGAGCCTCTCGGGGGTTCTTTGTCCTGTCTCGATCTCGTCCTAGAACGGGTCGCGACATTAACCTTCCCAATCTCTTGAATTTATAGTCAAGTATTAAGAATAACTGTAAATCACAAAAATACAACCCAAAATAACTCACCAAAGGCTGTCACAATAGCAACTACAAAACATGGAAACATCAACAATATTTAGTCATTTTCTCATCTTTGCTTCTCACTAACTTGAGGAAGAAAAAACAATGGAGAAATTTACTTCACTTATGCTTTAATTCTTCCCCTTAAACCAAAGTATATTTCAAGCCAAATATACTACCAAAAAGCCTAAGAAAAATGAGAAAAAACCTAGCTTAAAAATAGTTTATCGGCAGCTTACTTGGCTGCCAATTTCCATCTTTTTGCTTGCAATTTGAGGGGCTTAAATAGGTATAAATCCTTAGCTTCAATCCTTATTGAAAGATAAATATATATACAACATAACCACTTTTAAAATGTATCAATCAAAACAAGCCTTAAACAGACCTTTAGCTCACCTGCACCTTTGGAAACTAACTTTTACTTGTCTTGTGATTTCTAACTTATCTTCGAGGTTTCCTCTTCAATTTCTCTCGCTCTAACTAATGGGAAAGAGATAGAGATAAGTCCCTAAGTAAGCCGGGTCAATTTTGCATTAGATGTAAAATGTTTTTCACAATCAAAAATCTGATTTTAAATAGTTAGGGCAGTGGATGCCAAGTGCCATGCCCACATCACCAAAAGCGTAAAATTCCCATTACTTATTACTCCAAACTCCGATTGGATAAGAGGTTTGATGTTCCAAAATTAGACTCAAAGACCTTTAATTTGAAGGTTGTGGGCTTCTAACTCATTATATATTGGGAGATATGATCGTTTAAATTTGACCCTTATTTATGAACTTCACATACTCTTTTCTTTTTCATTCATACACAATTTCCCTTGTCATCTACGATCAATACAAAACCCGTACTTCCCTTAAAATAGCATAAATATCAAATACCCAAAAAAATTGGGTTCTAACACATCCATATCTAGGTCAATAACACTCATCATATGATTGGACTCATCATCATCAAGCGGCTCGGCTGCTCACTACGGCACATCAACATAGCATTTTCCATGAGCGGGTACCTACCTATAAAGTTGTTATATCCTCTCGTAGTGGTAGATCGATGTCCTAGCCTCACAGATCTAGAATCCCAAATATACGCATCCTCGCCAGCCTCTCATCACGAGCTTGACGACCAATACAGTAAGAAGAGGGCATGTAGAAGGAACAATCTCCTTCACCTTTGTAACTTCCACCATCTTTCCAAACAGTATCCTTCTTCTAGAGATAAGACAAGGCCCGTATCCTCCTCCTCAATACCGCCTCCTCCCGGGGCAGAACATGGTTAAGAGACTACCTCGGCTAATATTTTACTCCAATTGTCCTCGCAGGATTCTATCGTATTTGCCATGAAGCACAACACCAAAATTGATTTGGTGATCCCTTCATGAACATATACACCAAGACAATCCACTCTCAAGTCACCCTTTCATATGTGTCCTAGGGAGAAAGTTTGCACACACCAACTTCACTCCACACCTTTGCCTCCCTATTCAAATAAGCAAATGCAAGAGTGGAATGAGTGCTATTTGATCCTCTTAAGCGAAAGGAGTGCTCCCACATAGAGTACTACGGATGTCTTTGTATGGAGGCTTCTCTAGCAAGATGAAATACTTCAAAGGGTCTACATATGTGTGTCTTTAAGAAGGCATTGAACCTTTAGCCGTGGAATCACAATTCACCTCGTCCTCTCGGATCTTTACTTTAGCATTCTCTCTCGAATGAGGTATCCCGCCCTTTGCGTAGAACTCCTCACCAATGTGAGGTTGCACCTCTCCGCGCCATTAAAGATGTAACCAACTCCCAACATGCATCTTATCCTAAATGTCTCGGGAATTCATGTTTCAAGAGACTCCTCTATCTATCTAATTCTCGTAGTGCATACTTGGCTTCTTTAGTGTTGAACCAAATAAGCCTATGAGGCTCTGCCGCTTACCCAAATCTCCTAGGGGAGCTATCTTTGGAAGCCAAAGAGCTAGCCCTCTTTTTGCCTTTTCTGCACTTTGAGACTTGCTAACAACAACCACCTCCTTTCCTTAGATGCCATGGTACCTAACAAGCAAAAATCAAGAACTTCACAAAATTAGTTTGTAAACAAAATGGCTAATTAATTAAGTGTTGAAGGAGAAAAACTCACTTCACACTTAATTTGCTAGCATACTTGTGAGAATTTTTCAAATAGGGTACTCAAGATATCCCCATCATCATCCAAACTCAACGATTCAAATTAATTCACAGCCTCCAAGCTACTCAAAGTTATGAAATTTTTCTTCTTCTCTATTCTCCTCTAATTTCAACTTTTCAAGAATGTCTCACTTAGGCCATTCCTCTACCTTTCCTCCACCATAATTCAATTCATTCATGTATGGAAGTAGCAATATTCAATTCATGTAAAAATCAACAAATAACTTACTACCATCCAACATGAATTAATCATGAATTTTTAACAACTCAGGCATTCATCACATTCAAGAATTCTAAAATTCGCCATTTTCTTTCTTACAATTAATGCATTTATCCACCTCTATTAATGATTTCAATTACCCACCTCTATCATCTCCACAAGTTCAAATTATCATATTCAGCAAAGAATTAATATATCTAACAAAGATACAGGCTATCATGGAAGAATCTAAGACATTAAGCTCATAAAATCCAAAACATAATATTTAAGCTTTTCACCAACAATAGTGGGTTCCAAATCTTGGGGGAAAAGGGTGTGGATCACGCTTCATCATTGTCTAACCAAGAGAGAAGAAATATACTTACTTGAGTTGAAGATCATAGCTTCACCAACTCTTTGGAGAAGACAACAATGGAGGCGAGAGGGGAGGAGGGAGCTACGGCTTGAGAGAGTGAGAGAGAGAGAGGAACTTTTTGTTTTTTCCTTTTCAACTTTTTAAGGGAAAAGTATGAATGGGATTTTAAATAAAGAGGTGGGGCATGTGATTTTATGTAATTTTAAGGTCTTTGAGTCAAAGATTGGACTCAATTTGAGCAAAAATTTTCATCCAATTCAGCTCCCTCGCATAAAGCCGCCCTCTATCTCACCATAGACTTAGAAAAAAAGAACTCCTATGGAGACCTGGGAGGTTGGCGCAGCTTACCACCCATAGCCTCACCTAACAAAAAAAAAATTCTTCTAGGATTTAAATCCTTGGCTCCCATGACAAGCATCTCACCTCGTACTTACACTTTTAGCTCTAATGACTCGAACCTCCCTAATACCTTTATGACATAATTCAAATATTTTGACATAATTCAAACATTCTACTCAAACATAGAGAGTCAACCCCACCCCTCTCTATACTTTTTTCTCCATTCAAATTTTCCCAAAAGAACCACCCATTAGCACCTTTCATTTCTTCAAGCCTCTCTAAACAAGAGATAGCACTCACTCAATTCATTTCTTTATTCATTTGAATATAGGTTTTTTAACTAGACACTTTGTTTATGTATTAAGCAATTAGTGTTACCTCACGTTGGAGCTCATTCCTCTTTTTCTCTTTCTTGTACACTCCCAAACTTAGTCTTTTGCCTATATTTTGTTTTATTTTCCCATACCCAAATCGTGGCTTCGAGCCCCCCATTTTTCTTTAATCCCTAACGAAGGAGGAATGGGTTCCAAAGTAGAGATTCAAAGTGTTTTAAGTCTTGTAATGTGGTTTCCAAGAAAAATCTTAAAGATACAAAAATTGGTTAGCGAGGGTCGATGCTCATGGAGGTCATTTTGTGGTGAAATTGCTATCGAAAAAGAGTCTAAGGTCGCTTTCCTCAAGTGTGCAGCTACATCTAGGATTTTGCCTTGAACCAAATTTGGGGCAAGTTCTAGATGATATGCATACACAAGAATTAAGAAAAACCTTTACCACACAAGGCATCACACTCCAAAGAGTTCAACTATTCCCATGATCAACTCAAAGGCATGACTTTTGACAAGCTAATTCAAGTTTTGCACACTTGTTTTCTGAAACAAAAAGTCACACAAAGAATGTGTAAATCATGACAAAAGAATACTTTCTTTTTCAAATTCATATGCCCCTTTCATCTCAAAAATCACTATGACATGCCACATAAAATTTTGGTGATACCGCCAAAATAAGGCAACAAGGACTCAAAAGGATAAAAACAAAACTTGGCATTTCCCCTTAAAAATTCGCCTCACAATCTATCATAGGAAATGTCACTCCGTTCGACACCAAAAATAAATAAAAGAAAAAAATTCTCCTTAGAAAGAACCGTGGTATGAAGAAAACCCTCGCAGTTTATTTACTATCTACTATCTATAAAGGTGGTCGTTAAAATAGCAATCAACGATGATTTTCCCTTAATAATGACGCCACCTAATCCATCATAGGGCTATATCGTGCATGACTAAAGAGTGGGTTACTCAGACTTCAACCCTAATGAAAATAATGCATTGTCCTCGGGCACCAAATTAAGATAAATAAGAAAATAATGGGTCGTAAGAAATTCCCTAGATCGGTAGATATCTACGAGCTACAAGTTTGCGGTTCCTCAGTGCATACTCCATGTAGGTGGGGTAGGGGAATTTTGGCACTACAAGCTTCAGTGATCTACCTAAGGACATATATGTTAGAACCGCAAACTACGTTCGAGACTCCCAACTCCCTCGCCCCGGGCCTTCTAGTTTGTGATTATCCTCGGAGGTGTTCCTGCATGATCTACCGGAGTCCCCTCCCGAGCTAAAGGTGTTGAAAATGAAGTTTAAAAGATCTCCTAGATAAGGGTTTCATCAGGCCTAGTAAGTTCCTATGTGGTGCTCCAATTCTTGTTCGAAGAAGGATGGATCCCTTAGGATGTTTATTGCTTATCGCAGTTGAACAAGGTCAAAATCAAGAATAAGTATCCCCTCCACAGATTGATGACCTCGTTTGACCAACTTCACTATAAGGCGTTTTTCAAATAGACCTCGCATCCTGATCACCCGCCCTCCGAGTCGAGAGAGAGTGACATCCGAAGATAGCCTTCAGACTCAATGGTCACTATGAGTTCATAGTTATGCATTTTGGACTAATGAATGCTCCTTCAAGCTTTTATAGACTTGATGAACAGGTGTTCAATCCATATTTCTGATATGTTCATGATTGTCTTCATAGATGATATCCACATATACTCTAGACTGAGGATGAGCATGTTGCTCATTTGAGGATTATGTTAAAACTCCCAAGAGTCATCCGCTGTTTGCCACCCAGCAAGTATGATCTCACGACTCCGAGTATGGACTCCCGTAACCAAGACACCTAACCCAACCACGAATGGCTCCAAGCTAACCCATGGCACATACATATCATGACTCTAACAATAAAAACAAGCATAAATTTTTAAGAAAATATCTTAAGCGGAAACTTGACATATATAAACTATCAAAGACGAAGTCACAACCGATGAAGCTAAAAAGTCTTCATAATGTCTAATAGCCTCTAAACCGCTTCCGACGAGCCGATCGGACAACAACCCTAACTACCTCGCTAAAAGGTGGAAATAGAAAAAATTCATAAACTAAACCAAAATCCTTGGGAGATGTGTCTTCCCAACAACAACCCCGGGCTAAGGTTAAAGGTGACTAATAGCAGTGGCCGAGACTCGAATGGGACGGACCTATATCATAAAATGACACATAATAAGTATGCTACGCATTTAGAATGTACTGAGTATTCAAGGTAATCTAAAAAGGGACAATAAAATACATAAGAATAGGGCAGTTCAAAACATGAAATAATGATTGTAACGTGAACATAAGAGCTCAAGGTTTTTTAAAAATTTTCATGAACTAGTTATAATCATAATCAAAAGAGAAACCTTATAAATCTTAACTTGTTAAAGTAATATAAATATGATAATGTACAAATCATAAGGAATAATGGGAGATCATAATCGACACCATTATAATAAAGCTAACATGATGTCCTAACTAGTCCTACCAAGTAGCCGCCCCAAGCTTTCCAAAGCAAGGAACGATATATGGCGTGATATCACTAGTAAGGATCCCATGGGGTCAAGCTGAGTATACACTCAAGGGCACATAGTTCTCGAGACCTCGGCTTACCCGAACAATGGGCCTACTCTCGGTGCTAGACACTACTCCAAAAACATACACATGATGGTTCATATAAATATTGTGAAATCATACATGAAGTGTATGGATAGTTTACATCATAATGATCATGAACATGCTTGAAATACATGAACTAGCCATGAAATAAGGGCCGGAGTCGTCTATAATCATAACCCAATGTAAAACCTTGAAATTTGAAATTTGGGGTTTGGGGGAGTTGATTGATCATGAAAATTTTTGAAGAAAGGCATGAGGGTGGAAGAACCCGTCATTCATGAGCCCATATACCTAGAAGTGACAATCTACAACTAGTTCTGGAAATCACCAACGAATTTAGGAGAAGCTTTCTGAGCAAGAACCCAGAAAACTTAGGAGAAATTAAGGTTTTAGATTTTCTAATGTGGGTGTTAGGAGAGAATGAGTAGGCTAGGGTTGATTATACCTCCAAAACACCCTTTCCCAAGATTAAAATGATGTAGCTTAGACTTAGGAGTTCGAAATTATGAAAAATACCCTTAATGAAGCATTTGGAAAATTAACACTGCCAGTACTGGGCGATCGTACCATGAGTCATACCACCGCCTTACACCATGGTTCCCTCCTTACTACCTGTAAAAAGATCTCAACTCCTCTCGAATATTTCCATGGATGCATCCTAATTTACTCATAAATCTCCCTACTATGAGTCGCATTAATACTCATACTACCAACATCTCGAAAATCCCATATACTTGTTATGACTAATACAATGAGTCGTACTCCACACACCACGACTCATGGTGGAGACTTCCCCATGTGTTTGGAGGGCATACCGTCAACTTTTCCACGTCACCCTACGAATTCGTAGAACATTCATCTGCACCTATACAACCAGCCTTATTGAGATAAGATTGCGCATTTTCATGTTGAACACATTTTCAAATCCCGAATTTAGTCTTAGGAACTTTGGGTATAACATGAGTTCTAGCCGAACTCGGTAGTATTTTTGGGTCAGCGTGGTCTAGTGAGGGTGTAGGTAGACTCCTGTAAAATAGAGGCAAAGAAAAAAATTGGCCTAGATCTCGTCAATCTTACGATATTAAGAGCTTCTTGGGTTTAGTCAAGCACATGATGTTCATAGAGGGATTTTTACTATTGCGGCACCATTGACTAAATTGACTCAAAAGAAGGTCAAATTCTCTGGTCGAATGCTTATGACAAGAGTTTTTAGGAGTTAAAGACTCAACTTACTTCAAATTTCGTTGTTGACCCTACTTGTGAGGGCATGGATGGTTTCATTGTGTATTGTGTTGGGCTAGAGGTGGTCTTGGTTCGTGTTGATAAAGCATAGTAAGGTCATTGCGCATACCTCTAGACATGCCTTAAAATTCATGAGAGGAATTTTCCGACACATGACCTAGAGTCGGGTGGTCGTGGTGTTTTCCCTTGAAGATTGCATTATCTATATGGTTGCATATGGATGTGTTTACTGACAAAAGAGCCTTCAATACATGTTCACCGAGAAGGTTCCAATTTGTGTCAAAGGATATGGCAAGAGCTTCTCAAGGACTATGACATGAGTGTCCTTACCATCTTAAGTGCGAATATAGGTGGCGTATGCTCTTAATAGGTTGTCTATGAAGAGTGTGTCCTATATGAGAATGGGAGAAAAGAGTTGGTGAAGAATGTCCATAGGCATGCTCTTTTAGGGGTTCGCCTTGGCTGCAGCTCCGTTGAATGGTGGTGTTATTATTCGTAATGGGTCGAATCTTTATTAGTGACCGAACTTAAAGAAATGAAAGATGAGGATCACATCCTAGTAAAGTTGAAGGATGCAATTCGTAATCAAAAAGTGGAGGTTTTCTCCCAAGGGAGAGAGTGTACTTTGGAGATAGGGTCAATTGTGTGTTCCACCGATGGATAACTTGAGGGAGCAGACATGTTGAGAGAGCTCATAGATCTAGGTACTCTATCCATCCAAGTGCCTCAAAGATGTACCGTGACCTAAGAGAAGTCTATTGGTGGAATGGCATAAAGGACATAGCGAAATTTGTGGCTATTGAGCACAGCGAAGGCCGAGAATCGAAAACCGAAGGTATGCTTCAGACACGCATTCCTATGTGAAAGTGAGAAGAGATCAATATTGACTTCATTACAAGGTTTCCTCGTACGCGTCGACAGTATGACTCTATTTGGGTGATTATGTACAAGCTCACCAAATCAGCACATTTCTTATCGTTAAAACTACTGATTCAACCGAGTATTATGCTAGAATCTACATTCGATAGTTGTTTCGGTTGCATGGAGCTCCTTTTTCCATCATCTCAAATAGGGTACTCGCTTTGATGTCGTTTCAAGGCCTTAGCACTTAATCGAAGCTTAGTATGGCCGCCCGCGTATGAGGTCGTGACGAGCCGACTATTCGGACTCTTGAGGAAATGTTGAGAGCATGTGATTGATTTTTAAGGATAGTTGGGATAATTACCAAATTTCTCATCGCTTGCCTCCAACAACATTTATCTCTCCAAAATATTCAAATGGCCCCATTCGCGCTCTTTACAAGTGGATTTATGTAATTCACCTATCGATGGATCGAGGTAGGTTAAGCTATATTGATAGGGCCGAATTCGCCCATGAGGCTATGGAGAAAGTTCACTTCATTAGGCAAAGGATGAAAATAGCTCGTAGTCACAAAAATCTTACGCGAATGTTAGAGGAGAGAGCTTAAGTTTGGAAGTCACGATTGGGTAAGCTTGTGAAGGTGTCTTCTCATGAAAAGAAGTTATGAGGTTCGGCAAGAAAGGAAAGATTAGTCCCCGATATGTGGTCCTACAGATTCTGAGGTAAGTTGGCAAGGTAGCGTATAAGTTGGAGCTATCAAATGCAGTTAGCTTCTCGGTGCATCTCAAGGTTTCATCCTTCTATATCCAGCTTTTCATGTATCTCTATTGAAAAGTGCATTGGCGATCCAAACTAGTTTTTTCAGAGAAAGCATTGGGGTGAGAGATAGCCTTACCTTGAGGAGTGTTCACGAGATCCTTGATCATCGCTGGGTGTTGATGAATAAGGAAGTAGCTTAAGTGTGGAAAGTTTTGTGAAGGAATCGGCCTACGAGGGAGCTATGGGAAGCCAAAGCCGATATGACTGCTAGATACCCGCATCTTTTCCCTTCTCGCTCAATTCCAAAAGATTAGGTATGAGTTTCCTAGTACTATATTCAGCTTTTTATGTCAAGCTTATCTCGCCATATTCATGTTATAGCATGCATGTATATTTCATGAATTCGCCAATCCTCATGTATCTCGCCGAGCCGGGCCACCCGCGCTTTTCGCCTATAGCTTTCGCTGGATCATGTTCTTTTCGTATCCTTTCACTACTTAGTCTCCACAGGACAAATATTCCCAATGGGTAGATAATGTAATCCCCTAAGCTTCCTAATACTAGAACTACGTGCCACTGTAAGTATTTATTCATGTTAAACCCTATGGGGATCTTGCCAAGTGATATCACGCCTAATCGTTCCTTGCCTTGTCAAACTTTGGGACGCTTGCCTACTGGAAAGCAATATAGTTGGGGCATCATGTAAGCTCTATCATGATGGTGCCGGTTATGACGAATTCTCTCATTGTTCCTCATGTTTTCGCTACTCATGTTCATGTCTTATGACATTATGTTTTATAGAATATTTGACCCATTGACCGCCTTTTATGAGTTTTCACTTATGATCTCAAGCATGGTACACTATATAATTTTTATTTCTAACCTTGGGTCATTATGTTTCAAACTTATAATGAATATTCATGATTATGATTACTTCATGAATTTGACGTGCTTAGCATGTTGTCCTTACCTCTCATGTTCTATCTTGTTTTATATTCATGATTTCAAACTACTTCCGCTTACTAACATGTTTTACTTTCTCAATGTACTCAAAAGATATTCAAAGTACTAACCACATACTCTATGTTATATTATCCTCGTGATATAGGTTCTGGGTGATCTGGTCTGGGCCTCTTTCATTAGCTTCTCCCGCTCGCCTCCACTTATCCTAGTGCTCCAAGTGGAGCCCTAATGATCCGAGGATGCTCGGGCTGGATTATATCTCTTTCTTTATGCCTTGCTCAGATTTAGCAAGCTAGCTGGGGATGCGTTGTCCCATCATCTCATCATATATTTAACGGCTTTTCAAACAACTATATAGACAAGCTTAGTGCTGTTGGCACCGTGTTTACGCTTTTTATGTCTTCTTTTGTGTTATTTAGACATCCGCTTATATTACATTCATACTTTACTTCCTCTTAGTTATTCTCTTATCCATGATATGGGATATGTCATGTTGTTTGAATCATTCATGTTTTAGGTCTCGTGGTCTCACCTGGGATCTTAGCTTGGGTTGTGACAATTCCACAACAAGTGAGAGTGGCACGCCTTGGAGATAGGTATCATCTCCACTTCAAGGACACACCGGTGAATTATGTCACAATACATACGCAAAAGAGGTATGGTTCATCCCAATATAACTTGCAAAAATCATGCATAAAACTTTTTCTTATAGTGGATGTTTGTGCCTTCGTACATTATGTCACTAGCCAAAAAGCTGGGCGGTGCTAGCAAATTATGGTACTAAATCATGAGAAGCATCCAAGATGCATTCGCAGAAAAGGAATTATTTATATCATGGTCTTCCAACAAGCCCACTGCCTTTCCTATAATCAAGAAAGATGATTAGCTACTCGATTCTCACACCTCGCCCTATTTTGCATTCCTCAAACTTGCAAATCAGCACCCATCGATGAGTCCGGGCTTTGCATCTTTTTTCATAAGATATCAAAGTACCGCATGATCCTTGTGCCCACCACCTTAATCCCCAAACACTATCGAAACTTCTCAAAAGAGAACACTACCGCAAGCAACTCTTGTTCCGTAATGTTGTAGTTAGCTTGAGCTACATTAAAGGCCTTGCTAGCATAGTATATAGAATGGAAGACCTTATCTTTCCTTTTCCCAAGCACCGCCCTTAATGCAAAACCTCTAGCATTTCACATTAACTTAAATAATTTCACTAATCAAAGTGCAATAATGATAGCAAATTGCGATATGAGTTTCTCTTCAAAGCAAGGAATGCCTTCATGCAAGCGTCATTAAAATGGAAACTTAGCGCCTTCTCCAATGTACCCACCAACGGGTTATCCACTTGGAAAAAGTCTCGATTAACCGTCAATAAAAGCCTCGCATTACCCAAGAAACTTCTTATGCCTTCAAGGTCTTCTGAGGGTGAGAGATAGCTTCAATCTTTTCTTTGTCCGCCTAGCCTTTTTTCCGAAATTTTATGCTCCAACACAAATCCTCCTTCACCATGAAATGGCATTTCTCCTATTTTAGAACCAATTTCATTTCTTCACACCTTCTCAACATATCACTCAAGTGGGCCAAGAAATCATTGAATGAATCTCCCACAACAGAGAAATCTTCAATGAAAACTTCTATGGTGTCTTCAATCATGTTTTATAAAATCGACATCATGCATCTTTGAAACATGATTGGGGCATTACAAATACCAAATGGCATCCTTTTAAATGCAAATATCCCATAAGGCCAAGTAAATGTCATTTTTGCATTTGGTCTTCCAAGGCAATTGAGATTTGGATTGTACCCGAATATCCATCCAAAAAAGCAAGTAATATTCTCTCCTGGCTAGTCGGTTAAGCATTTGATCGATAAATAGGATTGAGAAATGACCTTTTCGTGGTCGATGAGTTCTATTTTTGATAATTCATGCACAATTCCATCCTAAGTGGATCGGGTTGTGTGGCTATTAATTCATCTTTCTCATTCGAAACGCGGTGATTCCCTTTAGGCACACATCGAACCACAGCTCACTCAATTACAATCGGCTATTGGGTACACAAACCCCACATCCAACCATTTAGTGATCTCCTTTTAACCACCTCTTGCATAGGTGGATTCAAATATCTTTGATACTCAATCTGAGGGGTTGCAATATTCTTGAAGGTTGGATTAAGAGTATAAATACCATAAGGGATGCTAATTATGTCAACAATAGTCCACTCAATTTCTCAAATGTTCTTCTTTAAGACTGCCAATAATGCCTCGCTTTCTATTCGTCTAGTTTAGCAAAATGATCACCGACGATGTTGTTTTCACAAAGAAGATAGGCATACTTCAAATTAGTGGGCAAAGGTTTGAGTTTCAATATTGGGCTTCAATGATTAATGGCTACGATGGAAGGGTTTACCAATTTTTTAGATCAAGGCCAAGCTTCTTCGATGCAAGAATAAACCTAGTCCTCGCCAAAGCATGACACAATCTCTTCAAACTCCTCAATGCCTTCATGATCACGATTTAACAAGATGGCTTCTGTCAGCCTCCTCAAAAGGCATCGTCTCTACAACCTTGTTCTATGTTTCATCAACTCTTTCCACTCTAGTATCGAGATTTTTGCAACCACTAGTATGTTATCCCCACAAATCCAACTCCTCGTGGCCTATGGTGACCGTTCCACAAAATGACCTCTTCATATCCACCCCCTACTCCTCTCCATTTGAGATGCAAAGTGACTCATCCACTCTTCATGTTCTAATTGAGATTGTATGTAATTATGGTACATGAGGGTGAATAAATCATGTTTCAACTCCCGTACCCCTCACGTAGGGGCCACTCATTCCAACACTTGTTCAAGCATGATTTCAATTCTAGAACGTAGTGGCTCTTCTTTTTCTCTATTTTCCAACTCATCTCCGTGATCATGGTTCCAACCTTGATTCCATGTCCTCGTCCCCAAAAGCTTCAAGTTGCTTCTTGATGATGAAGATGAGAACCTATACTCTATTAAATACCACACTTCTTTTCACATTTCGAGGAAATAAACCTCATCTTAAAATTTCTCCACCCGGTCAAATCCATCTCAATAGCAATATGCTCCGTTTTTTCCATTTCTTCCTAGTAAGCATTTCAAGGAGTTCCATTATGGCTGCCATTTTTCTACCTCGCATTTTATTTTTCCTCTCCCATTCTTCCATCATGCTTACGAAGGCAAAGACTTCGCTGCCTTTCTTGGCACCCCATGCATTCCATGCATAATTTGTCCTAGCCAATTTTCTCAAGAAAGACTTAGCGAACTAAAAAAAAAGATTAATCCATTTAGAGCACTCCCGCCTAAGTTGTTGATGATGGTTTTGTTGCAAGAGTCTAATGAGCGATAGAAGTATTAGAGGAGCATGTTATCCGGGAGGCCATGTGTTAGAAATTGTGCAACTTTCCTCTTGAATCTTGCCCTCACCTCATGCAAGGGTTCCCCCAATGCTTCTTCAAAATGATTGATCTTGTCTCACAATAGTAGCATTCGGCATGGGGGGAAAACCTTTCAAGGAAAATTTCAAGAAAATTATTTCACGAGGATATTGCCCTAGCTGGGACGCTCAAAACCAATTAAAGAATTCCCGTCAAAGAGAAAGGGAATAGCCTCAACTGTATAGCTCTCTTGACTAACATTTTCCCATAGTTATGGATTGGAAAATATCTAAAACTTCTTTTATGTGTTGATGAACATCTCATCCTTGAGGCCCCAAAATAGGTCCTTGATCTCGTAAGAGGTAAAGCATAGTTCTAGTGATATAGAAACCGCACCTCCTCTATTGGAGGTAGGTGAATAGCACCCCTATTGTCATAATGATAAATCCTATCAATCAGCAAAAACACAAAACAAATTAAAACAACACAAGCTGTAAAATAAATTTGAATCAATAAATAACAAATGGCAATCACAACACAATCCCCCCACAATGGTGCTATTTTTTATAACTCTTAATATAATTCTCCCTTTTAAAGAAGGTGGCTAATTCAAGCTAATAAAAACAAATTTCCAATGGTTGTCGGGGTCAAATCCAATAAAGATTGAGAGGAGATTATTCACAAGTCATAGATTAATTAAAACTAACTAGCCGTGTCTAAACAACACAATGTAAATACTAGGGAAAAAGGAAACAAGTATTGGATTCAATTTGGAAGCTAAACAAAGGCAAATAACATTAAGTTGCACCTAATGAGAGGGAACTAGGAATGCAATCAAGGGTTGTCACTAGACTGGGCTGATTAAAATGCCTTAAACTCAATTAGAGCAAGGGAGAGCATTGAACAAAGCTACACCGTGTGTTTTCAACCAAATGGGTGTGTTTGCTTGGATTTTCAAACCCCAAATCCATAACCCTAAATTAGCCACAAAGCTTGAGGAAGGGTTAGACTATTTCTATCCCTAACCCTCTAAACGAGTATGAATTTGAGTCTTGATTATCTCTATCTCAAACCCATTCATCAAACACCCAATTCTTCACTATTGGATCCTCACCCAAATTTCACTTCTCTCTTTCAAGCAAAAGAAAGATAAGAAAGTTAAATTAATGTTTACAACCATTAATTCTAGAATTAAAACTTAGAGGAAACAATCGATCCATGCACAATAATCAAATTTAAGAAGAAATCATCAACACTCACTTTAGTTTATACACCCATCATGCACATATCCCTAGCAAGAGATTTAGCTACTCATAAGCTAAGAGATAAATTACACTCCATGAAAACTTCCTCTAAAAAAATCATCATATTAAGCAATCCAAATTAAGCTTTTAGTTCGCAACAATAGAGGTATTTTTCCCAATAGGAATCTGAAGAAGAAGAATGAAAGTACTCTCTATTTATTACTCTATGAACTTCTCTCTACAAAAAATCAATGTGACATAATATCTGAATTATAATTAGGGTTAAAATCGCAAATTTCTTTGTGTAAAACTTATCAAAATTGCCCTTGGAAGCTTCTTAGGTACATTTGTATTAAGTAACCGGATGATTTTTGCCTCTTGTTCAAGATCTTGTGTCACTGTGCAACACTGCATATTGCAGGTGCCTATCTACGGCTCAAGATCCTTCAGCATACTTAGGAAGTGCCCTCTCGCGCATGTTGTTGTGGTAGAACCCGCATTCCGCAAATTCCAATCTCGTGGTTCGCAGTCCGATATACCATCTTCCAGCTTTTATTCGTGGCACCTATGTTTTGCAGGTGCCCATATGAACCCATGTCCTCTTTTTTTGCTTCCATAAGCCCGCTCCAATTCAATTCTTTCCTTTCCTTCTTTCCTTTGTTTAAGTTAAATGCTTAAACAAATAAAAAAGAAAAGGTATAAAACCTTCCTAATTTGCGTGAAAACGAAGCAATAGCTCATTCTTAACCAAATAAGTTGGTAAATTACCAAATCATCACGAATCTAAGATTTTACCTTTTTTGGTATCCTCCTTTCCATCCTCCAACCTGGCTCGGGAAAACTCAAGATGCAATATGCGACGATACAATTAGTATGGCCCCGTATTTTGCATTTCAGGCAAGATTTGGATAGAAAGTCATATTGGAATCATTACCTACTCATATACTTTTTCTATTTTACAATTCATTCTCAATTTTGATGTTCATATGCTTAGGGAGGGCAGAGATCAAATTTACTTGTAGTTTAACTCTCACGTAACTAGGTCTAGTCCTATTAATAGTTACCATGTCTAGTTGCAAACAACTTACAATTGAAAAGTCAATGTGAACAAAGTCTTTTTCACATAAAAAGTGGGTAGTAGGTTCGAAAATGAAATACAAGCTACAACTTAAGTTGTTTCCTCATTTATTTAAACTTTAAAACATAAATCAAATGTCTAATCAAATACGAATAGTCATCCTTTGCCTCTAAATAATATGAACTTCCGTACATGGTGTTAATGACTTCTTCCTTAGTAGCACATCTAATCAAAACATGTCTTTTTTTTAAAAACACAGTAACGCATTCATCTTTCATGAAATATTGCTCCGGGATTATTTTTCTTAGTTCATCTAGAGAAGGCCACCCGTGAGAGAACCTGTTAATGATTGCATACTTAAGATTTTTCATTGCATTCATCCTATCTTCTTTTGCTTCATCCACTTCAATATATGCTCTCTCCATTTACTACCGTTATTAGTTTGATAGGGATGATTTAATATCCATTTGCTAATTATGAAAAAACTCATATTGGAGATTTTGAGTGTAGTTTATGCTATGACATATGTTGATAGATGGGCCAGAACGTGTGAGTCTCGTTGAGGATTGGGAGAGTTTTTGCTTCTAACCTTGTCGACAGCCGGTGACGGGATTGTGAGGTTGTGATTAAGGGAGACATTAGTCGTAGAGGGAATGTAAGAGTTTTGGTTAGGCTCTAGTATTTTGTGGGTGATAGTGTGAGGAAAATTGAGCGGTCATGCAATGACTAAAGTATGGCCAACCATCTTGGGTGATTGACCATCAATCGAGGGCTACGGACTGCCCAGAGAAGTAAGGCTAGGTTCTAGGGCTTCTTAAGATTTGTGCTTAATGTATCTCTCTAATTTCCACTCAAAATAAGAGAAAAAAGAAATATAAAGAAAGAGATCGGTTAGTAATACTTGAAAATACTTATTTTTTTCAAATTTCAAAGTTACACCCCCGTAAGTTTCTAGCATGTAGTTGGCCTATTCGCATGCCGGTTGAGTTTTAGGATGCCTTACGTGCGAGGAAAAGGGCCCGGGAAAAAGGCCGAACGTGGCCAAGTTGGGATTTCGCAAAAGGAGGGGCCGAACCGCGGCCGCCTAGAGGGGAAAAGTGGCACGGAGCTGACCTCCGCGTTAGCCAACATGGCACGGAGCCAAATGGCTCAAGGCTCGCTGGGTGGCACGTTGCTATGTATTTTGTTGCAAGTATATAGGCTCACCTATTAACTTATATCATTTTCCATTTATACACATGACCAGAACAAAGGGAGGACGAAGAGAATATATAATTTTATCCGATTACGCCGTCAAACCAGTCCAAACTCAAATTAACTTTGGGTACCAAAGTATAAACCTTCAGGGAGCATTTCTACTAGAGTTAGTTTTGGGCGTGAAAATCGCCCTAAGTGAAGCGTCGACCCACCGAGTCAAAGTGATTAATTGCTCCAAAATAGTGTTAATACACTCCCAGCATTAAAGTGAGTATTTCTCTCTTCTAGACTCCCGAAATTTCGAGTTTTCGCCGTTCTTCAATAAGCCAAAGCAATAGACAAAGTTGTATATATACATAGTATTGTTTTCTTCCAAAATAATGATGAAATTAGTTATATTTTGTTGTGAAAATGATTACGGGCTTGAAATAGTTGAATACTAGCCAAACCTCGCGCTAATCAAGAAACTGGGCCAGCCGAGGTATGTAATGCAAGTTTCTTTGGCAAGTTAGTTGTCCTAGTATAGTAAAAAAGATATATTCCAAGAGAGCTTAAAACAAAAGATAACGTACTCGCATGAAATTTAGTAAAGCACGCCGTAAATATTATATTGTGTTTAGCATGAAACTTAGTAAAACACCATAAGTCCCAGCCAGATTATTTCGTAAATGTTATATCATGCTTTCTTAGTATGGAATTCAAAAGATAGCGTGTCAAAGATTATATTATTATTACATATCGATTCGTATGTATTATTATATGCAAGCCATTGCTATCGCTTGAGACTTGATTATATTGTTTTGGGTGGATTACCTAGCTTCCGTGACCACCCCAGGTTAGTAGCCGTATCGACTCGGGCCCGCTAGAGGGCGAGGATACGTCTCTCTCTATGGAATGGCATGTCGTCCGCTAGGGATGAATATGGGATGCCGCCGCCATATTTTGTCGTGGTTGGCCTTTTATACACCCCCCATCGAGCCCTTGCGCCTTAGGTGTTGATTTCTGGTGAGTCCTCCTCGACTTGTACATTTATAGTCGTGGGCCCAAACTGGGCTCAAGTCGTATACTGTGGGATCGGGCAAAGGTTATAGTTACTAGGTGATATGGTATGACCGGGTAGGTAAATTGATGATTGTACCTTCCTGACATGGGGCCAGGTGAGGTTTATGTTGTGTTATGTTATGTCATGTTATTTTAGTTATGGTTAGATAGACAAGAGGACGCCACGCTACTGTGCAATGCACTCCTACTCTTTTCCGAATAGTTAAGGTTAGTCCCAACCCACTATTGCGCTCGCTACTGCTTTTCTTATTCTCCAATTACTATCGCCATATTTACTTTCGCTATTTTTAGCTGTTGCGTTGCATACTAATACCGTGGTACGACGCCTCGTTTTTTGGGCGCTGCCTTACTTTCCTGCAAGTACACATAGACGAGGAGCAACCTCCGTAGTTCCGGGGCCAAGCCCAGTCAGCGATACAGAGCCTTCAGCTCCTTTCATCCGGAGCTTGAAAGACAGAGGTTTACTCTCCTTTTGATTGTACAGTATGGGTAGGCCGGGGCCCTATCCCGACCATCTTATTATTTTTAGAGGCTTGCAAATTGTATTATATTCTCGTGGTTAGATGTATCGGTCGTGTGGGGCCATATATGTGTTTCAGATTGTATGTGATGGCTGTGTGGGGCCTTGTTCAGTTGTTAGTTGGTGGCCTTGTCGGCCTGTATAGGATCCCTTGTAGTTGGTTGTTATGGTTAGCTGTTTATATCCTTATAGGTGGCTATAGGCCTTGTCGGCCGGATGCTGTTTTTACAGCCGTTATATAGCCCGTCATTTTCTTGAATCTAGAGTTAGAGCCATCCTGGCAGCAGAACTGCTTAGGCTCAGTTAGTCCAGTAGTCCAAATCCTAGTAGAGCACCAAGTGCCAGTCATGCCTCCCAAGGTGGGGCGTGACCCAAATGCTTAGGGATGGTAATAGGGTGTGGGGTGAGATGGGATGAGATGAGTATAGTCTTTCCTTATTAAAGTTTTGCCCTACCCTGCCCTACCCTATTTAAGATTAGTTTCATGACCCAAACATAGACCTAGATCGAGACACGAGACAGAGAACCCCGAGAGGCTCCAAGTCGGCCCATGGCATGAACATGACATCTAAAGCTCAATATAATAATGCAAAAGTCTAACATATAAAATAGTGGAAGTCTGAAAATCTAATAACATCGAATATCTAAATACGTAACAACAATCTTAAACTGAAAACACACTATGTCTAATAAGCCTCTACATGCTGACGAGTTGATGGGACAAGACTCCAACTAACTCACTAAAGACTGAAATTGAAAAATACTGAACACAAGATAATAAAAGGTTCCTCGAAGGATGAGGACTCACCAACTCAGAATGATAGATGCTAACTCTAAGGATATGGCTAACGGCAGGACTGAACCTGAATGTCCGAGCCTGTATCATGAAACGATATAGTATATAGTATGCGGTCATTATGTGGAATGTACCGAGTATGCAAGGTAAGTAAAACCGCTAAGTAAGTAAATATAAAAAATCATGCATATCATAAAACATTTAATCATAAGATTATGAGAGTAGGGCTTGCATGCTAGTATATGAAAACATGACTTAACATAACTGAATATCATAACTGAATTGAAGGACCCAAAGCTGAAACTAATTATTTATAAGTAAAACTGAACATTTGGGTCAAACCTGCTGAAAGCATAATATCATGATGGATAAACATGCATAACTGAAATCATGAGGAATAATGGGAGGCTCGTCATACAACGAACATTAACATGATAGAGCTTACGCGGTCCTGACTATTACACTCAAGTGGGCAGAGCCGTCAAAAGCCTTGCCAAGGCTAAGGGCGCTGCCATGATATTAATATCAAGCTGAAGGCCCCTTTGGGCAGGGAAAGCTCACACGGGAGGTCCCAAATAATCTTAACATACCTACGTTGGCATGTAGATCTGAGACACAGGGTTGACTGAACCCTTAGCCTACTCGGTGCTAGACACTACTCCCAAAACATGCATATGATCTCCATCATTTTTCAATGAATCTGAACTATCATCTTGAGACAAAAATGAATCATAATCATACATGCATAGTCTGAAAGCATATCATGAGGAGACTTGGCTCAAACCATACCACAAGCTGAAAAATGGGAGTCTAGACTCCAAAACCATGTGGTAAGCTAATAACATGAAATTGAGTAAATCATGAAACATACTTGATCATATGGGCTGGCTCAAAATTGTACGTGCTTTAGATAGTCAAAATCATGGATATATACATGGGTAATTTGAAATCATACTTTCATCATATACATCTCATCATACTTGAAAACATAGATCATAATCTAACCTTTCATGAACTTTCATAATTGGGCATTATAATTTTTAAAACTTTGAAAACATGAATTGTAATTGAAAATATTATAAAATATGCCCATGAATATGAATTCAACATTAGAAACATGAATAGGATTTACCCATGATAGATGCTTAGAGAATTTTCATAATTTAGTTAAAACCCATAGATTCATCAACTAAGAATTCCATGAATTTTGAAACGGATTTGGGCATGGGAGTAGATGCATACACCCATTCATAATCCTACATACCTAGGTACTTTTGATTTCACACCCTTCCTGAATGCCCAAAGGAAATTGAAGAAGACTTGATGAATTCTTGCCTTGATCACCCTTAGGAACTTCTAGGCTTGCTTGCATGGAGAGGAATAGGTTTACAATGAGTTAAGCCCTCTTAAAACACATCTATCTGAGCTTAAAATGACATAGTTTAGGAATTAGGAACTTAGAAATTACATAAAAGCCGTTAATAAATTCGTAGGAAAATTACATTGCCAGTCCTAACGAGAGACTGGACCCAACGCCAACACTGGAACCATTACCCTGCCAGTAACCACGAGGGACACCACGACTCATGGTTTCCTGACGACTCGTGGTGACTAGTCGTTGGGAACACAGTCAATCATCCAACATTCCAGCCAAACTCCTGAACTCGGCTAACTCCACGACATGTAGCCTTGACCAAGAGTCGTGGCTTCTCTCGTGGTCAAACCCTAGACCAAAATTCTTTCCAATTCTCCCTTCCACTTCATGAGTCAACTAACAACTCATGAAGTACCTCACAAGTCACTAGACGACTCGTCCTATGACTTGGTGCAGAAATTTCTATTTTCTCCATTTCAACCCTCGGGTCTGATCTTAGGGCTTTTGGGGTATTACAATATCTCCCCCTTAGGAACATTCGTCCTCGAATGTCATTGAATATACTGAAAAGTTAGGAAAAGAAACTGTCATACCAAATACTGAACATTTAAAGCTGAAAATTGACGGAGTGATGACTCCGGGCTGAATTACATGACTGTACTGAATTCATAAATCACACATACATGCATTGACATAAAAGATATTGGGGCACATGAATTAAAAATGAAACTAAATAGAGTACTAGGGAGGAAACTAATACCTCAAGTTGAAACTGAGTCATAATATTTAGCCATCATATCTGCTTCGGCTTCCCATGTAGCTCCCCCAACATGCTAATTCCTCCACGAAACCTTTACTGAAGCTACTTCTTTGTTCCTTAGCTTCCAAACTTGATGATCAAGTATTTCAACTGGAACCTCTTCATAGTTAAGGTTGTCCTTCACACCTATGCTCTCCACTGAGACAACCAAATCTGGATCACCCATGCACTTCGTTAAAAGTGACACATGAAAAACTGGATGTACTGAAGCCAATTCTGAGGGCAACTCCAATCATAGGCCACCTTGCCAACACGTCTCACAATCCTGTACAAGCCAACATAACTGGGACTAAGTTTCCTTTCTTTTCAAATCTCATCACTCCGTTCTTTGGAGATACCTTTAGAAACACCCAATCATCAACTTCAAACTCAAGTTCTTTCCTCCTCACATCCGTATAGGACTTTTGGCGACTCTGAGATGTTCTCAACCTTTCCCTTACAAGTTGAACCTTCTCCATAGCCTCATGAACTAAATTTGGTCCTATCAATGTAGCTTCACTGACTTCGAACCAACCAATAGGCGATCTACACCTCAAACCATAAAGAGAGTCACACCCCAACCCGAGGAAGCTTGACTGGCACTTGGTGTCACCCCTGATAGGAGCATACATGACACCCAAATATAATACAAAGGTTAGAACTGATGAAGTTTATCATAAAATAACATACTAACAGTAGTAATCAAGAAAATGTGGCAAGTAGGTATTACGCTACTAGGGTCGTCAAGACCACATACAACGAAAAGGCATACACAAGGACTTACATGACCTACTACAACATTTACAACCCAACAGGTACTACCTATGAGCCTCTAAAGAGTTTAACAAGTTTATATTGATCAGGATAGAGCCCTGACCTACCCAATATGTACACAAAATCACAAAAAGGTATCTCCAAATAAGTTGGAGCTTACCACACCAATCTGGAACTCAACTCAACCTCGGGGACCTCGATCAGCCGAACGGTTAGGACCTGCAAGTATGAATGCAGTGCCCGACTAGGGCGTCAGTACACAATCTACCAAATATGAGAGGAGAATATAAGACAAGAGTTTATAGATAATAGACAACTGACAGAACATAGAGCGACAACCTCAAAAATATAACCTAGCAATCCATATACCTGGGACATATAGGAAGCTCCAAAAAAATATAACACCACCAATCAATACAAAGATAACACAAGTGAATTATATCATTAATCAGGCACTTGCAGACCATCTCTCGGTTGTGCAATTAGCAAGCTCAATCCATCTAGGAGAACCAACATAATCCTAGGAAGGCTCAAACATGTCGTACCATTCTGGAATCATGTATTGATTTGACATTACGGAGGACATCATCCTCAACCCTATAGGTTGATCAACCCTTGGGCTCAACCCCTCAGCTGGAAACTCTCGTGCATTGGGTATCCACAAGCCCCAAGGCCTCAATTAGAGAATACAACTATAATCGCAAACATTCACAATAAATTTTCACAAGGACCCTAAACAACCCCTAATCGACTAACAATGGCGTCAAACGACACAAACTAATTCCAAGGGTCGCTCGACTCGACAACGTGGCCACTAGCACACGAGTCTAACCCAACCTTATGACAAAATTAACCCACAACACCACACGACCAGTAGTTCAACCAAGGGTACACCTTTCAAGAATTCAAGGCTTCATGAGACAGCCCACACGCACGAAAATAACACTAACAAAAGTATACGGAAATCATGCAGAAAAGGGAACAAATGGCCTACACATACCTCGGACGTCGATGAAACCAAGCTAGACGAACCTCCACTCCCAAATTACACCAAGATAATTCCTAAAATCGTCAAAAAAAACCACAAACGCGCTGCTAGAAGATCCAACAATAGAAACAACTTAAAACAAAGTTTACCGACTAGATCTTCATGAATTCAGAGGTAGAAAATCTAAAATAACATTCTACAAAGATCAAAAACTCCTTAAGCATCCTAAGAATACTAATAACCAACAAATAACAAGAACTTACCAAGCAAAAATATGAAGCATCCACCAAACTACCGGAAACACAATTCAACGATGCAATCTACTCGAGGAATCCAACCCCCCAACACCAAAATCACTTGGACTTATGACTTCTAGCTCCAAAATCCAAAGAAAATCATAGAGAGAACTTGAGAGAGGTTTCATACGAAATATGTTTCTGGAAAATTAATTTTGATGAACAACAACCGACCAAAGGGGATTAAATAATCCTCCACCGCCTTAGTTATTATTGACGTGTCCTCTTGCGCAGTCTCACGAAAACATGAATATCTCTTACTCCGAAGTCATATTGACAAATGGTTTAATGTGTTGGAAACTAAACTCATAGACCTTTAATTTGATAGGTATTACACCCCCTAACTCCTTATATATTGGGAGAAAGGCCTCTAGACATTTGACCTAAATTTAAAGAAATCTCAAGAAAGAATTTTTATGATAACTTTTGCCAAATTTCATTTTATAAAACTTGATCGATGTCCAATATTAGATACGATCATAGAGTAACTCAAATACCTCATAACACTTCCTTCATAGCCTATTAAGTACTCTTAGTCCTATCTCAAAGTAAAAAATTATTGCTTAATCTTTACGGGTTGTTATATCCTTCCCCCCTTAGAAACATTCGGCCTCTAATGTTGGACAACACACACGATTCCTGGGAATTTGATATGACACAACTAACCTACGAACTTATAGACAAAGGGTCTGACACAAACAATACCAACACACACGATTCATGCCGGCTGGAGGCACTGTGACCCGCTGTCTATCTAATGCGAAGATACGTGGATAAGGATTAGCATAATCTGGTGTGGAAGCTTCGCCTCTACCTTTCCCTCGGCCCAATTGTGCCCCTGGTCCACTCGACCCTACTGTTGCAGATGACCCAACCATAGACCCGATCAGTCATGTCGTGCCACTTTGTTCTCGAACAGGACAATCCCTAAACTTGTGACCCTCACCACCACAAGTAAAAAATATAATTGGATCCCTTCTACAAATACATGTGTGCCTCCTACCACATACTCTGTAAAAATGGTATTGCCGACCCTCTAGACTGTCACTATCCTGCCTCCACTGGGGTACCACGACTAGTTTTTGTACCTGATACTTCTGGTGTCGAATATCTAGATGGATCCCCTGATACCGTGTCTTAGATCCACCGCGTGATGATCTGCCATGATTTTATGGCACTTTCGATGCTTAAAACCAAGAAACTATGCACATTTCGGGTATTTTTTTATAAGTATGATGTGTTTTGTGTTTAATATTGAAGAAAAATAGGTTCGAAAGTGAACTGGGAAAATTAATGCTTAAAACAACTAAACAAGGAACTGCCAGGCACTTTACGAGTTGTTGGCACATAGCACGACTCATTGCTGAAGTTGTGGGCAAAGGTTGAATTTTGAAGATGCAGAAATTGTGTACATGACGGGTTGAGGGAATGACTCATTACATCTGGTAATGAGTTGTGAAGTTAGTCGTGAAGACTGGGAGAGAAATTAGTGAAGAAGTAGCCAGTGAAGGTGACGGAAGACATAACGAGTCATTGTCTGATCAAAAGACTCGTTGGGAGACCACTGGAGCCACTCGTAGGGTGCACTGGAAATCTGAGGATGTTGGACCATGAGAGTCCTAACGACTCGTGCCCAGGCACAACGAGTCGTTAGGTTACCCTTTGTCATAACTGGGTAGGATGCTGAGGACGACTGATTCCGGCAAGGCACGACTCATCAAAGGTCCTAACTTATCGTTACCAAGCCCATGATTAGTGACAACCTGGTTTCCAGTTTTAGTTAGGAAAAGTTTTTCTTGGAACTATAAATACACTGTTTAGGTTTATTTTCGACATACATTTTATCATTACTATTTTTTCACGTAGGATTTTGGTGTTGTACGATTATTCTTGGGTCAAGAAACAAGGTTTACAATTTTGTTCTTGAATTTGAGGATCAAAAGCAGCATTGAAATTTATTCATCAAGTTTGGAGTTTTATTCAATTTACTTGGTTTTCTTCTATGATAATTTGTAATTTGCAATTATGATTTATTTTATATTTTGTGATTATGATATTACAAGCATGAGTAGATAAACCCATAACTAGAGTTGTGGGAACCAAGATGAATTAGTACACATACGTGAAACACTTAGNGCACACAACAGGGTAAGCTACACTGTTATGGTGATCAACCTGATATGCTAGAGTTGTGGGAACCAAGATGAATTAGTACACATACGTGAAACACTTAGTGATTCTTGAATGGGTTTTAATGCATGTATTGTTTTTCCCTTTGTTTTTATTGATTCTTGACGGTTGAAAATGTTAGAGATTTCCTTATATTTACTTACTAGACCAAGGGGATAGTGAATAGGAAAAAGGGATCCACAACAGAGATTTGAGGCTATCAACCCTCATCTAATAGCTTGAACTTATCCGGGGATAGCTAATATGATATTAAGGGTAAGGGTTAATTAAGCATATACCCGTATACGGACCAAGTTGCATGGTGATAATCATCTAGATAGGGGACCAACCATTTAGGTGAACATAACTTATTGATATTGCATGTTAAACACTAGAATAGATCACTAGTGTAAAAGTCTTGTGGTTATGAAGTCTTGGGGAACACAATCCTAGTCAAGTCGTTAATCGAATACAAACTGAGTTTGACTTAAGCATTTAGTAGTCTTTGCTCTTATTTAGTAGTATATTTCTTTCCCCTTTGGACATAAGTCACCCGATAGTAATAGCTATTCGCATTAACTTAAGTTCTTTCCATATTCCCAGTGGGGTCGACCCCAACCTCTAGTTGGGCTTATATTTGATATCGACCGCTTTATATCTCAATTGTGAGGTGTAATTTGGATGACATCAAATTTTGGCGCCGTTGCCGGGAAATACGACTAAGGCTTTTGTTAAGTGTGTTTCCTTTACTATTGGTTCTTATTTCTTTTTTTTGTTGTTGTTGTTTATGGTTGCTTAATAGGTCTTAGGTTTGTGCATTCCCAATACAAGGAGCCAAGAAAATCCCCTGGGTCCAATTGATCACGAACTTGAGCAGATGTTAAGAAACTTGAGAAGAATGGCCAACATCCAAGAGCAGGAAACCGTGGACCAAGCCACAGCGAGAATGTTGGATGAGGAGAAAGCTTGGGCTAGAGATCGTGAGTTAGCTAGAGTTGCTGAAGAGCAACGTATAGCTGCAGAAGCAGAGCGAGCTAGATGACACAGATGTCTAGAACACCAAAGACACTAGTATTTTAATGAGGAGGAGGATGTTTATATTGACGAAGCCAGTGCCACTGGAGCTATAGTCCCTCCCCCTTTTCCTGCTGGGGCAAAGTTTGATATTACCAGTGCAATGATCCAACTTCTCAACATGAAGGGAATATTTGCGGGTCATGCATCTGATGATGTCCAAACTCACTTGACAAATTTTGTGAGTATATGTAAGGCATACAAACAACCAGGAGTGAGCCAGGACGTAATCAGACTGAGGTTATTTCCCTTCTCATTAGGGAGTGAGGCAACGATGTGGTTGGCTGAGCTTCCAAGTGATTCTATCACTACTTAGGAGGAACTTAAGAGAGCTTTTCTTGAAAGATTCTGCCCACCTTCCAAAGCGTTGCAGTTGAAAGATGAAATATATAACTTCATACAACTAAATTCAGAGGCACTTCACGAGACCTGGTTGTGTTTCAATAAGAAGCTCAAAAGGGTGCCAAATCACAGGATTCTAGATGATACATTGTTAGAGATCTTCTATAGGTCTCCAAATGCTAACACCAAAGCGGTGGCTGACACCATCTCTGGAGAAACCTTTATGATCCACACTTATGCAAAGGTTGCTGAGCTACTTGACAAGATCACCAAAACCAACTGAGCTTGGCACACTAGAGAGTCGGAGAGTCCAGCTGGTTCTTATGCGGTTGGTATGTCTGCATAATAGAGAAGAAAAGATGAAGAGTGTGATCAAGATATTACTGAGATTAAAACAACTATAGGGTTGCTTGCTAAGCATATGATGGGAGCTAGAGCTGAGAAAGTAAATGTTGTGGGTTCTTAGGGCAAGGCCCCGAGAAACGATGGATTTTAATATGAGTCTGAAGAGGAAGCTAACTATCTGAACGATAATAGGGCAGGTTTCCAGACCAACACCCAAGGGTCTAACTAAGACTCTTGTTGTCAAGGTCAAGGGAACCAAGGTCGGAACTTTTACAAAGACATAATTACAACCGAGGTCAGTACAGAGATAATGGAGACTGGAAGAAGAGTGATGAGTATAAGAATGATAGAAGCCGTCTGTATGTTCCTCCGAGGAACCGTGAGCTAGAGTCCAGTGGTTCAAGGGTTGAAGACATGCTGTCCAAAGTACTCTAGCAGATGGAGACAATAGATAGCCACTTTAAGGAGCTCTACCCTGATATTTTTGGTTTAAATCAAAAAGTGGAGTCACATGTCTTGGCCATTAAGCAGATGAGTCAGATGTTTGTTGCAGTGAATCGGAGACAAAAAGGCACACTTCCCAGCAACACAGTGCAAAATCTGAGAAATGAAGTAATTACATGGCGGTCACTACTAGGAGCGGGAAGGCAACAGTTGATCCTCTTAGGCCGATTGTAATTAAGGAGTCAGAAAAGCCCATCTCGATGAATGATGACAGTGTAGTAGATTTTAAAAACCCAGCTTTGGTTGGAGATTCAGATGTGAAAACTGCTCCAAGTAATGCAAAGGAGCAAGGAGCTACCCATGAGAAGGAGAAGGAGGCACAACAAAAGTTTACATCGATTCCTAGACCTCCTCCTCCTTATCCACAGCGTTTGAAGAAGAAAGCCAAAGATGGGAAGTATCACAAATTTATTTCTATACTTAAGCAGTTGTCAATGAGCATCCTATTAGTTGAGGCACTTGAGAAGATGCCCAAATATGCCAAATTCATGAAGGACCTTGTCACCAGAAAAAGGACCGCAAGCTTTAAACCTGCTGATAATCTGCACCACTGTGGTGCCATAACTACACGGGTCCTAGCTCAAAAGAAGGAAGACCCAGGTGCTTTTACTATACCTTTCACCATTGGGGATTTCGAGTTTGCAAGGGCGCTTTATGACCTGGGAGCTAGCATAAATTTGATGTCGCTAGCAGTGTTAAAAGAATTTGGCTTGTGAGCCCCACACCAACCACTATGCGACTAGTGATGGCTGACAGAACCATTAAAAAGCTGGTGGGGATCCTCTTTAATATGCTTGTCAAGGTGGTCAAATTTATATTCCCAGCAGACTTCGTGATTCTGGATGACGAAGTTGATTCTAAGGTCCCCATCATTTTTGGGCGATCATTCCTTGCAACCGGTAGGGCCCTAGTAGATGTGGAGGTAGGCCAGCTAAAATTCAACTTAAACAAAGAAGAGGTCACCTTCAACATTTTTCGGACCATGAAATAACCAAGGGAATTCAGCAGGGTCTTAGCATTGGAGGACGGATATGAATTACTTGATGAATTCTGAGTAGTCAAGAGACTTGCATCGTGTTGCGATGTTAAATCAGGCGTTGCATGGGAGGAAACCTATGGGGGTGTTTTGGTGAAGTATGAAGAGCCAAAACACCCACGTCGGGAGGCAACCCAAGTTGTAAATGTAAGAAAACAGAGTGTTTACGTTTGTTAATGTTCTGACACTGACCACCACCTGCACTAGCGGAGGCTCCCTGCTGAAATAAGCGTGCTGGTGGGGCTGCTAAACTAGTGGTTGGATCTCGGCCTCTACCATGGACCTCTCTAGCTGATGGACAATCTCTGAGCATATGTCCGGGCTTCCCACGCTTGAAACAAGCACGTGTACCTGCTAAGCACTGACTAGTGTGCCTCCTGCTATACTTATCACAAGCTGGAATACTAAGCTCTACAAATCTGCTCACCTGACCTCAAGAGCCTGACGCCCGTCCCCTCTAGTCATGCCTAAATCTGGATGGCATCCTCGCTACTGATGGCGCTGGGGCTGATGATATCCGATACTGACGGTGCCCACCACCAAGTCTCTGCTGGGAGAACCTAAAGCTATCAGTCCTGGCCCTCTTGGTCTCTCTCTCCCTCTCTCTCAATTGTACCACCTCTATCTACTGGGCGTACAGAACTATACTTGAGAAGTCAATGTCCTGATGAAGCATCGCAGTCCGACAATCTTTGACCGAATAGTATGATATCCCATGTACGACCCGTCTCACTCGATCCCTCTGATCTGCCACCATCTCAAGTGCATATTTAGGTAGGCGGGTGAACACTAAAGCATACTCCTGGACCGTCATGTTGTTCTATCTCAAGTTCACAAATTCAATTTCTTTGATCTTCATTATCTCTCGGGGAAAGAACCAATCCAGAAACGTGGTATGGAACTCATCCCAACCAATAGGGTCTGCTCTAACTTCCCTACCATCCTTCCACTGTCTGAATTAGATATATGCAACCCCTTTCAACTGATAAGAAGCTAAGTCCACGCACTTCTCCCCTGTCACCCCCATGATTTGGGAGATTTTCTTAATCTCGTTAATAAACTCGTGCGGATCCTTGTCAGCCTTCAATCCGAGAAACTTTAGAGAGTTCATCCTGAGAAAGTCCCTGACTCTTGCCGTTTCTTCATTCACATTTTGAGGGACATGCGCTACCACCTGTTGGTTGACCTGGGCGGTCAAAGCTTGAGCTAACATTTGGATGGCAGCCCTAAACTCTGCATGGTCCACCTTCTCGGGCACATGATCCTCAGGGGATGGTGGGGCCTGCTGGTGCCCATACCCATTGCTATTCTCATGGCTATTTCCATTTCCATTCCTTCTTCCAATGACTCATCGAGGAGGCATGATTCTGCAAATGCGTATAGCACGATTTAGAAGGATAGAGAGACATTTCATCGCATGAAATAGATCATGAAAAAAGGGAACATTTCCTAAAATATTTCATAGACTCTTCGTCATAAGTGTAGCGCGCTTCACACCCATGAAAAAGACTCTACTTAACATGGCTTTTAGACACCTTAGGATACTTCAAAATGTAATGCTTTGATACAAAGTTTATCACGCCCTGAACATAGGCCCGAGTTGAGACACGGTATAGAGAACCCTGAGAGGCTCCAAGTCGACCCATGGCATGAACATGACATCTAAAGCTCAATATAATAATGCGGAAGTCTAACATATAAAATAGCAGAAGTCTGAAAATTTGACAACATCGAATATCTAAATACACAATAGCGATCTAAAACTGAAAATACTGAACACAAGCTGATAAAAAGGTCCTCAAAGGATGAGGATTCACCAACTCTAGCTGAGAGATGATAACTCTGAGGATCTGGCTAATGGCAGGACTAAACCTGAATGTCCGAGCCTGTATCATGAAATGATATAGTATATAGTATGCGGTCAGTATGTGGAATGTACCGAGTATGCAAGGTAAGTAAAACCGCTAAGTAAGTAAATATAAAAAATCATGCATATCATAAAACATTTAATCATAAGATTCTAAGAGTAGGGCTTGCATGCTAGTATCTGAAAACATGACTTAAACATAACTGAATCGAATGACCCAAAGCTGAAACTGATCATTCATAAGTAAAATTTAACATTTGGTTCAAACCTGCTGAAAGCATAATATCATGACTGATGAACATGCATAACTGAAATCATGAGGAACAATGGGAGACTTGTCATATAACCGACATTACCATGATACAACTCACGTGGTCCCGACTACAGAACCATCAAAATCCTTTCCAGGGCTAAGGGAGCTACAATGATATCGATATCAAGCTGAATGCCCCTTGGGGGTAGGGAAAGCTTAAAAGGGAGGTCCCAAATAATTTGAACATATCTACGTTGACACGTAGTTCTAAGGAACAAGGTTGACTAAACTCTTAGCCTACTCAGTGCTAGACACTACTCCCAAAAATATGCATATGCTCTCCATCATTTTTCAATGAAGATGAACCATCGTCTTGCAATGAAGCTGAATCATAATCATACATGCATAGTCTGAAAATATATCAGGAGAAGCCTTGTCTCAAACCATACCACAAGCTGAAAAGTGGGAGTCTAGACTCCAAAATCATGTGGTGAGCTAATAACATGAAATTGAGTAAATCATGAAACATAATTGATCATATGGACTTGCCCAAACTTGTACAAACTTTATATAGTCAGAATCATGGATATAGCATGGGTAATTCGAAAGCATACTTTCATCATACACATCTCATCATAGTTGAAAATATAGCACTTCGGTCCATCTCATTAACATCACATAATTTCCAGAAACGTGAGAGATCATAATTTCAACCTTTCATGAACTCACAATTGAGCATTATAATTTATAAAACTACGAAAACATGAATTGCAATTGAAAACACTATAAAATATGCTGTGGTGGTCGACTTGAAACATGAATAGGATGACCCATGATAGATGTGTTGAAAATTTTCACAAGTTGAGTTAAAACCCCATAGATTCATCAACTAAATTCCATGAATTTTGAAAAGGATTTGGGCATGGGAGTGGATAAATACACCCATTCATAATCCTACATCTGATGTACTTCTAATTTCACACCCTTCTTGAATGCCCCGAAGAAAATTGGAAGACTTGATGAATTCTAGGCAGTCACCCTTAGAAACTTCTAGGCTTGCATGCATGGAGAGGATAGGTTTAGAATGAGTTAAACCCTCATAAAATACACCTATGAGCTTAAAGCGACATAGTTTAGGTCTTAGAAACTTAAAAATTATGAAAAGCCCTTAATAAATTTGCGGGGGAATATTGCTTTGCCGTCGTGAGGGACTAGGCGACTCTTCACTTATGACCATGACTCATGGCCTTCACCCATCGCCAACACTTTGGAACCCTGCTGCCGAGTCACCATGAGGGACACCACGACTCATGGTGTACCTAATGACTTTCGTGGTGACTAGTCACTTGGGAACACTTTGCCAATCATCCAACATTAAAAGCCAAACTCCGACCACGGCCAACTCCTGACTCGCTTCCTTGACCGAGTCGTGGCTTCTCATGGTTAACCCCCGGACCAAAATTCTTGCCAACTCTCCCTTCCACTTCACGAGTCACCTAACGACTCGTGAAGTACCTCATGAATCCTTTGGACAACTCATCTGTGACCTGGTGCTTAGAAAGAATTCTTATTTTCTCTATTTTATTTCGGATCTGATCTTAGGAGTTTTGGGGTATTACATTAGTCCCTTCCCTGCTCCCTTTAACCCCTCCCCATTTAGCCCCACCCGGTTAGCCCACAATAATATTTTTAATTTTTTAACGAAATTTTTTGAAAGAAAAATTGATTTAATCGTTTTAAAATCATCTTCAAAAAATATTTTATTTTTGCAATGTTCTAATTTATCAGTTACTTATGGTTTGATTTTATAATCATTCTCGTATAGATTATTTTACTAAACCCATTTTATTTTGTTATAGCCCATAATTTAATGTGTGATATACAATATTATATTTCTGATTTCATTTATCAAATATCTAAGTAGATCGGTTTTTAATTACCATATAAAGTCTTAAATCTATAAAAAAATATATATATATATAAAAACTCATAAAAAATATTTATACTTTAACGGATGAGTGTTTTGCTTTCCTACTTAATGCATTTATTGTTAGATAAATTTAAAACTTAGACTTTATTCAAAAATATATTAGCGATGATTTTCTCCATATATTGAGACTAAGATCAGTGTTGTTTGAAGTTTAATATGGGTAAGGTCTAGTGATTTAACTAAAAAAAAATTTGTTTGACTAAATCATAACTAAAGTTAAAGTAAAACGCAAATATAACAATATTATATAACAACTTTTCAAAGTTTCCAATTTATTAGCTAAGTTTGCCCCAAAGCTAAGTTTCCAATTGAAATTGCAAAAAACGATGTGTTAAACATTTAAACAAGCATTAAGTTTAGACATGCTCTACGATCATCCGCACTCATTTAATTTTTGAAATTCTTTTTCGACCTCACATGTACGGTAAAGAAAAAAAGAAAAAGTATTCAAGCAACCAAAAAAATGTAGGCATCAATGGGCCAAGGCCTAATTAAATAGAATAATTTTAAAAAAGGGAGCAAGAGGTAGGGAGGGAGTAGTGCAGGGCAAAACGGCAAAACAAAAAAGAAAGGGCTAAAGCGTTGAGCTTCTTCGCAACAAGAAAGAAAAAAAACGTGAGGAGGATCAATATTTCCGATGAGAGCATGAAGTATAGAGATTTCAAGACTTTGATATATAATTCAATAGAGAAAGAGACGAAAAAGGTAAATTTCTCAACTTTTGGTTTATACATTTTAATTTATATAACTCATGACTATCGGGTGGAGTTGAGAGTTCAAGAATCAAGTTAGGAAAAATGGGCCAATTTACTAAATTCTCATGAATTGAGTGAGTACATTAGAGAAGATTGGAGTGTAAACTCTTAGATTTCGGCATGCATTATGTGTCACGCCCCGAGCCTACACCCTAGACGTAACCTTAGATTTCGGCATACACCAAGGAAAAATAGAATGGACGGGAAGGTTATTTTAGTTTAGTTTAAGCATAAATTTAGAGAAATTTGGGTACGAATTGGGAGAATAATTATATGAATTAGCTGAAATTAGTAGATTTTGAACAGTTAAATTACTCATGGCATGAGTAAATATAATTCAGCATCGACGGTTAAATATGATATTTCGAGGGTCGGATATTTTTAATTAGTTAATTAATTAGCCTAAATGAGGAAACTAATACGATATTGATATGAAATTATTATAGATTGATTGAAGGAAATCATACAATTTTCTCGAGGTAACGAGTTTGAAACTTCGACAAGAGTACAGTGAGTAGCGACCTTACCATTATTTGTATTTTCACAATATGCATGATTTATAATGATTTCACAAGTAATGTATTATCGAATTCTTTGAAATTTCATGTGGGACAAGTCTTTTACTTGATATGATATCAAAATGGCTATTTTCAGAAGTTCTCATTGTTATCGCACATATTTTCGGTTACTTGAGAGATTTTATACTTACTTTAGAATTAATTATCTTGACAAGTGAGTTTTTTAAAGTTTGATATATGGTATGATTTGAAAATAAATAATATGCCATGTACCGGTTTGAAAATGTTTATTCCAAGTAAATACTAGTTAAAGATAAGATAGTTTGGGAGTAGACCTTGATGGATTCCGTAGCTAACTGCATGTTCGTTAGACCTGATGCACCTTGTATTTGAAGATTACCATTATAGTCCTTGCTATTTGGAAGGTAAAACTAGCATACAGTTACTGATTTCCCTCGAATAGGGACCTACCGAAATATTTGATTCCTCTACGAAGGGTTCATAGCTATTGTCTATCTCTCAAGGTAAGGATCCACACTGATTACTTGATTCATTCTTGAAAACCTCATAAACATAAGATTTGATATGAAATGCTTTACTAAATCTATTACTAAACTGTTAATTGATTTCTACTTACATGAAACAAATAAACTGATCATTGTTATCATTTCTGAAAGGCCATTTATTTCATGATATTTTGATTATTCTACTAGCATATTTTCTGACTTGTCCCTATTAAAAGCGGTTGTGGTTAAGTATTATTACTCACTAAGCTAGCAACTCACTTCTCACTATTTTTTAGAGACCACAGGTGACGTTGGTGAGGATTTTATTAACTAAGCATTCGAGTAGGCAAATTTCTGGTGAGCCTCACATTTGTTCGCGTGGGCAAAGACTTCCTTAATTGTCATAGTCTCTTCCTTTGAACTCTTAAAGTTTCTCCATAGTCATTTTGTTAGTTCCATGAGTATTCTTTCATCATTATAGACTTGAGACTAGTGTTATACGTTCTTCCTATATTTTGGAGATAGTTTAGGGATTGTGATGTTGAAATGATTGATTGAGGATGTTTATGGCTTGCTTTAGCATGATTTGTTGTTGTCTGTCTATTTTTGAGACAGGTATATATATGGATAGTCCTAAAAACAGGGGAAACTCTCTCCGATTTTCTGTAGAATTTTGTTAAGGCTTGCTTTGGTATTCTATTCCTTAGCGTCATTCTCATCCTAAATTGGGTCGTGACAAGGTTGATATCAGAGCCTTAGGTTAGGTTATTCCTGTGACTAATGGAGAACATGTTAGTAGAATAATCTCAATTATGGTTATATAGTCGGCCATTTCTATAATCATGATTCTATGATGGCATGATAGGATGTGTGTTGCCTTTCTTTATTATTCCTCCTTACTTGTGCAACGTTTAGCACCAACTAGATGAATCTAACAATATCTATTTTGTTAACTAGATAGCTCAAACTCAATTATCTAATGGAAGAGCTACAACAGTTGCCCCCCAGGCACCTAATTCCATCTCGGGCAAGAAGCCGACTTCCACCGCTAAGGGAAGAGGCGGAGCTCACAAAAAAGGTCGAGGTAGGGGTTGTAGTACCACCACGAGAGTTACAAGAGAGTGTACTCCTGTAAGGAGTGCTATTCCACCTCCACAATCACATGAGGGTGTTACTGCTGAGGAACTTATCTCCATGCAGAGAGCCATAGAAAGCTTGGTTGACAGAATGGATAGGCAGGAGAGGATTGGACAAAAAAACACTACACCAGCTCAGAAACAGGCACTATCTCAGGCAACCCCACATACTTATATTTTTAGTAATAAAGAGGTATCTTTACAAGAATTCCTGAAGTTGAAGTCAACCACGATTCACAGGTTCTAATAGTTTAGCTGATTCTCAAAGTTTCTTAGATGGGACACTTAAGAAATTACGAGCACTAGGGTGTTCCAGTGAGAGAGTCGTGGAGCTTGTAGCATACAAACTAGAGGACATGGCTAATACATAGTATGAAACCATATTTCTAGGAAGGCATGCAGGAGAAACACCATTGACATGGAATGAGTTCACTAAGTTGTTTATGGATCATTTTCTTCCTGATTGTGTGATGCAGAAACACTCTAGGGAGTTCGAGAGGTTGGTCCAGACTCCAGATATGGATGTGTCAACATATAACACCAAATTATGTAAGATGGATAGATGCTTATTGCTTTGTGGTTGATGAAGTAGCTCGGGTTCATAAGTTTGTTAATGGGTTGGTTGGTCATCTTTACAGTGCAGTAGTTCCACAAATGAAGACTTTGTCCTACTCTAATGCAGTTGACCTTGCTAGAAAGATAGAAAAAAAAGGACGTGAGGAACGTGTAGCCAATGATGTATGTAAGATGGCCAAGATAGAGGGATCTTTCATTGGCGGTTTTAGCTCAAATCGCAGAGCAGGAGATCAGGGAGAGCAACGACAGGGTACACAGTCAGGGAGATATTTGGTATCACAGTCCACATACATACCATATCATAGACAAGGTAATAAGTGACCATCATCATCTCTAAACATCGTACTTCTGGGAAGATTATGCCACTATTCTAGCCTGCCAGATCTGCGGTAGAGCACATTTGGGCTAGTGTCATGTGTTAAGGAGGGTGCTTTCGCTGTGGACAGTTGGAACATCACCTGGTGGACTGCCCTCAACCTCTGAAGAATTCCAGTCAGGCCTCTGTTCAGTTAGCTGCACCTGCTCAGGCTACTCATAATACTTCCGGTAGAGGAAATAGAGGTCAAAGTGTTGGAGATTGTTCTACTGGGAATCAAGTATAGAGGGATGCTAGTAGAGGCCAAGTGAGAGTTTTTGCACTTACTAGACAGGATGTTTAGGCCTCAAATGTAGTGGTTATAGGTATTATTTCATTCTATTCATTTGATGCACTTGCTTTGATTAATCCAGGATCTACGCACTTCTCTGTGTCCTCTTACTTTGCTTTAAGGTTTGATAGACAGCCAGAGATATTAAATTACCCTTTTCTTGTTGATACTCCCGTGGGAGATTCTCTATTAGTTGAATATGTGTATCGATATTGTCAGATTCGAGTAGAGGGTAGAAACACTCTAGCTGACCTAATAGTACTAGATATGATTAACTTTGATGTACTGATGGGCATGGGTTGGTTATCTCCTTGCTATGCTACAGTCAACTGCCATGAAAAGATAGTCAAGTTTGAGATACCTAATGAGCCTACATTTGTATTAAAAGGGGGTCAAGTTCCAGAGGTTGGTAAGGTTATATCTCTTATGAAGGATAAATGATTACTGAAGAAAGGTTGCATAGGTCTCTTAGCTATGGTAAGGGACATTAGAGAGGAAACACTTAGCTTAGAGAAAGTACCGGCAGTAAAAGAATTTTTGGATGTTTTTCCTGAGGATTTTCCAGGGTTACCTCTGATATGATAGATAGATTTCGGTATTGATTTAACACCTAAGACACTACCAATATCTATACCTTCCTATCGTATGGCACCGGCGGAGCTGAGGGAGCTAAAACAATATTTGCAGTACTTGCTAGAAAAGAGCTTTATTAGATCGATTGTATCACTATGAGGTGCACCAGTACTATTCGTAAAGAATAAAATGGGACTCTAAGAATGTGCATCGACTAGAGGCAACTGAACAAGGTAACAATACGTAACAAGTATCCTTTACCTCGTACAAATGACCTGTTTAATCATTTGCAGGGAGTTGTCCACTTTTTGAAGATTGATCTATGATCTGGTTATCATCAGCTTAGGATAAAGGAGGAAGATATTTCAAAGATAGAATTCAGAACTAGGTACGGGCACTACGAGTTCCTTGTGATGCCTTTAGGATTGACAAATGCTCCGGCTGCATTTATGGACTTGATGAATAGGTGTTTAAGTTGTTCCTACACAAGTTTGTGATAGTGTTTATTGATGATATCGTCATATATTCTTAGAGCCAGGAAGAACATGAGACTCATTTGAGGACTGTGTTGCAGACATTACGAAAACATAAACTTTATGCTAAGTTCTCAAAGAGAAAAGTTTGGCTAGTCTCAGTAGCATTTCTGGGGCATGTTGTATCCAATGATGGAATTATGGTGGATCCCAAAAAAACAAAAGTTGTACAAAAATGGCCTAGACCTACTTCACCTACAGAGATTCGTAGCTTTTTAGGCTTGGCAAGTTACTACAGGAATTTTGTACAGGATAGAAGCTCCATTGACCAAGTTAATGTAGAAAAATGTAAAATTTCAATGCAGGGAAGAATGTGAGAAGAGTTTTCAAAAACTCAAAACATGTTTGACAATTGCACGGGTATTAGCCTTACCATCAGGTTCGGAAGGATTCACGATTTTATGTGATGCTTTGAGAGTGGTATTAGGATGTGTTCTTATGCAACATGGTCGTGTTATAGCTTATGCATGGATACAGCTGAAGAAGCACGAGCAAAACTATCCTACCCATGACTTAGAGATAGATGTAGTGGTATTTGCTCATAAGATTTGGAGGAATTATTTATACGGAATAACTTGTAAGATTTATAATGTACACCGGAACAACTAGAGTTGGATCACCCAAACACTTCTTTAAGAGCGATACATGGAAAATTGGATGAACTGAAGGTAATTTCGAGGGAAACTCCAATCATATGCTACCTTGCCCACCTGTTTCACAATCCGGTACGGGCCAACATAATGGGGACTAAGTTTCCCTTTCTTTACGAATCTTATCACTCCCTTCATGGGAGACACCTTTAGAAATATCCAATCATCAACTTCAAACTCAAGTTCTCTCCTCCTAACATCCACATAGGACTTCTGGCGACTTTGAGTTGTTTTCAACCTATCCCTTATAAGCTGAACTTTCTTCATGGCCTCATGGACTGAATCTGGACCTATCATCACAGCTTCACCGACTTCAAACCAACCAGTCGGCGATCTACATCTCCGCCCGGAGAGAGCCTCAAATGGATCCATCTGGATGTTGGAATGGTAGCTATTGTTATATGCAAACTCAGTGAGAGGCAAATGATCATCCCAACTACCCTGATATCGAAGCACACCATATCCCCCTTTAGAGACGACCTCTACCTTCTGATCTGGAATGACTTCCTCAACTTCACCAAGATAGGATCCTCTTCTTACCTATCTTGTCGAGTCAACAAGAAGAACTCCTATAATTCATGCTAAGAGTTTTAAAAGTATCAGAAAATGAACCTCTGAGTTTTCACATTTTATGCTTAAAATCATGCTAAACATACAAAACATTCAAATCCATCTGAAACTCATCCGGAATCCCTCTGTCACAACCCAAATATGCAATTCAATCACAAAATCCATTTCGTATTGGTTGGAATCATCAAATTACCGATATAAGGTCGTTTTGCTCAAAAGTTGACCGTGGTCAAACTTAGCCTCCCTAAAGCTCATAAACTCCACCAAAGGTTCTAATCACTCCCGAATCACCTCGGGATACATGAAAACTACCCAATTAAGTCATAAATCACCACTCGAAACCAACAGAGCCTTTAGAATCCAAATCTGAGCTCGTTAACCTGAAACATTGACTTTGGTCAAACCTCAAACCCTCCAAAATTAAAAATATTGTCTAATCTTCATTGAATCATCACGGGAATTGTGCCATCCATCTCCGCAAGTCATAACTACCCAAGTAAGGATACGGAAAGGTTCGACCTAGGAAAACGGATCTATAATCACAAAATGACCATGTGGGTTGTTACACTCCCAAGCTTGGCTAATAATCGCGCTTCTTGAACTTCTACATACCTGACACTTATGGAAGGGATAGGGAGATATCCTAAACATACACCTTTTAACCATCATTTCCATCATGAGGAAACATCCATAGGGTATAAAGTAAGGGAATCATGAGCACAAATCATTAAAGAAATCTAAGCTGGGCATATACCTGATATAGCACAATCTTATGAGCCGATAGGGCAAATCTTAAGGACTGAGTTCATAGAGCTGAGCATGCTAAGAGACATGAGTTCACATACGTAACGAGGGTCATGACATGAAGATGAATTTTAGGGGGCTAGGGAGTAATATTAGGATCGCTAACTGACGAGATTACCTATCATCCTAGGGTTCTGAATATAAGCATGAGTTAAGCGTAACATCGAGCGACACATAAGGGAAACTAAATGAGAATGGGTTGAATACCCCTATATACTATTTCTAGAACTTCTTTATTAGAAAACTTAACACTTGACCTTGCCCTTCACTTATGTCACGACCCAAACGTACACCCGAAACGTAGACACGGGACAAGGAGCCTCGAGAGACCCCAAGTCGACCCATGGCATGAGCATACATCTAATTCAATCACATAAATGGAAGACTTAGCATAGAGAACGTAATCATAACATAACATAAGGGAAAAAAGTACAATACTTATACAATACGGCAGAATAAAACTTTTTAGTCTGATAAGCCTCTAAACATGAAAGGCGGATTGATGGCACAACTCCCCAACTAATCCAACATCCAGAAACTGAAGGAATAACATAGAGTGTGAACATGTCTCGAAACATGAGGACTCGCCAAGTACGCAGTGAGCAAGCCTGAATCTATCTACGGGTGAGGATGAGCCTAAGATCTGAACCCTGTATCATGAGACGATACAGCATAGAAAGTATGCGGTAAGTATATGGAATGTACTGAGTATGCAAGGTAAGTAATGCAGAAATTTAAAACATGTATAAAACTCATAAATGTTCATAAGAGTAGGACAGCATGCTCGTATCATAAATCATTATAACATATTGTATGGCTCAAGGATTTCAGAACATCCGTAACATAAACATAGTCATAATCATAAGAGAAGAACTTCGCTTAACTAACTTGAGCCAACATACATAATCATAACATGCGTAAATCATGAGGAACAGTGGGAGATTCTCTTAACCGACACACCCCAGATGAGTACACATGAAGCCCGACTTGTAACCCTAGTCGAGAGGGTGTTCGTACCTTGCCAAGGGTAGGAACCATGAAGGGTGTATCACATATGAAAAGGGCCATTTGGGATAGGGACAAACATGAATAGGTCCCAACATACCTACGGTGGCACATAGTTCACGAGATCTAGGACTTAACTTGAGCCCCAAACCTACTCGGTATTTGATACTAATCCCAAAACATATATAGTACTCATAATAATACATACATGAGTTCATGGGCTAGTCAAATCATGATAATTGTAAACATTCTTGAACATACATGAACTAGCCATGACTTGAGGCCCGTGAGTCGGTCAAAACACAATTCATGCTTAATAAAATACATACATACTTTTAGATCATGCATATAGCTTAAATTTCCATAAGATCATAATAGATAATATATTCATGATTCAATTCATAATACATGTTGGGCTTATCAAAAACATTAATGTATCAATGGATCATAAATCAATTTATCATGGGCATCCATAATCGGGTTTAACTAATTAGAAATTCGAAATAAGCCATACTAATATCAATTTAGAGCTCAAAAGATGATTAAAATCAGTAGATAATGATAGGGTTTAAAAATCACAAGACCCATAATTAAATCATTAAAATGTATACAAACCGAATATAAAACCCCATGAGTTTTTAAATAAATTTTGAGTAATTTAATAGAGAAGGAGCATGGGTGTGGAAGAATCCACCCATTGAAGACCTTACATACCTGGGATTATCAACTCCTAACC
>JACEIK010004782.1:84485-105979 GCA_018107945.1 Datura stramonium
ATGTAAGTATGTAGTTAGGAGTAGATTAATAGTAGATTAGGAGAGCTGAGCATCAATGAACCACGGGACTACTACAACAAATTGAAATTCTAGAGTGAAAATGGGAAAAAGTTACTATGGACTTTGTGACTGAGCTGCCACGAACCCTTAGAGGTTATGACTTTGTATGGGTAATTGTAGACCGACTAATAAAATTAGCTCAGTTCCTACCGGTAAAGACTACATATGGTGGAGTAAGGTATGCTCAAATATTTATGAATGAAATTGTTCGACTCCACGGAGTTCCAGTATCCATCATCTCTGGTAGAGGATCACAATTCACTTCACGCTTTTGGAAATCCTTTCAAGAAGCATTGGGTACACGAGTAGATCCTAGTACGGCATTTCATCGCAGACAGATGAGCAGTCTGAACGTACTATACAAATTTTGGGGCATATGTTGAAAGCTTGCATTCTTGATTTTGGAGGTAGTTGGGATACTCACCTACCTTTAGCTGAATTTGCCTACAACAACAATTTTCAATCAAGCATTCATATGGCTCCATACAAAGCCTTGTATGGTAGACGATGTCATTCTCTTATCGGATAATTTGAGGTGGGAGAGGCAAATGTATTGGGACTAGACTTGGTGCAAGAAGTTATTGACAAGGTCTAGTTAATTAGACGGAGATTGCTAACAGCTCAAAGTAGACAAAAGTCTTATGCGGATAAGAGAAGGAGATATTTAGCATTCATAGTTGGGGATAATATTTTCCTATGAGTCTCTGCTATGAAAGGTGTGATACAATTCGGGAAAAAGAAAAAATTGAGCCTGAGTTTGTAGGACCATATGAAACACTTGACCAAATAGGAGAAGTGGCGTATCATTTAGCACTTCCTTGTGAGATATCTTTTATCCATCCAGTGTTCCATGTCTCTATGTTAAGAAAATGCATATCAGACTCCTCTTGTATGCTTGAGGCACAGACTATACAGCTTGATAAGAACATGAAATATGAGGAGGAGCCAGTGGCTATTGTGGACAGGCAAGTAAGGAAGTTGCGGTCAAAAGAAATTTTATTTGTGAAAGTCTTATGGATAAACAATATAGTTGAAGAAGCTACATGGGAGTCGAAAAATGATTTGCGAGCCTAGTACTCTCACTTATTTCAGGCAACAGGTATGTACTTGTGTTAAATTTGAGGACCAAATTTCATAAGGTGGGGTAGAATGTAATGCCCATTAAAGAAAAGGTATTCAAGTAACAAAGCAAAAAAGAAAATGAAGGCATCTATGGGCCAAGGCCCACTTCAATAGAATAATTTAAAAAAAGGAATAAAGAGTTGAGGAGGGGAGTATTAAACCACAACAGCAAAAACAAAAAGAAAGGGCTAAAGCGTAGAGCTTTGCCGCAACCAGAAAAGAAAAAGAAAAAAAAAGAGCGTGAGGGAGAGGATCAATTTTTCTAGTAAAGGAGAATGAAGTGGAGGGAATTCAAGACTTTGATAAACAATTCAAGAGGGAAGGAGAAGAAAAAGATAAATTTCTCAACTTAATTTATAGATTTAATTCATATAACCTATGACTATCGAATTGGGATTGAGAGTTCAAGAATCAAGGGTTAGAAAAAATGGAGAAATCTATTAAATTCTCATGAATTTAATAAGTATATTAGAAGATTGGAATGAAAATTCTTAGATTTCGGTATATATCAAGAAAAAGTAGAATGGACAGGAAGGTTATTTTAGTTTGGTTTAAGCATAAATTTAGAGAAATTTGGGTACGAATTGGATGAATAATTATAGGAATTAGCTGAAATTAGTAGATTTTGAACAGTTAAATTACTCATGGCATGGATAAATATAATCGGCATCGATGGTTAAACATGAAATTTTGAGGGTTGGGTATTTTCAATTAGTTATGAATTAGCCTAAATGAGGAAACTAATATGAGATTGATATGAAATGATTATATATGATCAAAGGAAGTCATATGATTTGCTCGAGGCGATGAATTTGATACTTTGACACGAGTACAATGAGTAGTGACCTTACCACAATTTGTATTTTCACAATTTGCATGATTTATAATAATTTTACAAGTATGTGTTACCGAATGCTTTGAAATTTCATGTGGGACAAGTCTTTTACTTGATATGTTTCCAAAATGGCTATTTGAGAAGTTCTAACTATTATCTCACATATTTTTTTACGTCAAATTGTGAGCACACAAGCTTATTTATTAAAACCAACAATTGTCTACATCACCGCCCAAAAAGGCCAACTAAATAAAATAAAAAACAAAAGACAAAATTACCCCTATAATAATCTCTAATCTGTACTTGAAAGAATACCCACCGCCACTTTATCCCTTTGTCTTCTCCGAAAATCTTCCTCTACCTCTTCTATTCACCAACGCTTCCTTCTCCGCCATGGCCGCTTTCTTCTCATTGGAAACCAAACACCATCTCCTCTAGGTGATAAATCAAGTGCCACTAAGTGTCAATGATGAGAGCTTGTCTTACAACTCATAAAGGTACCACATCTGCAAACTCTAGCCTTCATAGAACTTCTTAGATGCTTACCCTCTTCTTTCGTGATACAGGTTGTAAATTCAGTGAAGATTAACCATTTAAATTGGGGTAAGTCATGTTCATCTAGGTAAAGAGCTTCGTTTTGACAGAAATGGAGAAAACCAAGTCACTCTGAGTCTCTCATTTTGAAATCTTTCCTATTTGGAACAAAACTTCTAGGTAGATCTGACTCTAAACCCCTAATTTTTGCTGGCTCCTTTTTGGTGCTATATAAACCTAGGTTAGGCTTATTCTCACAGTTTCCTAACTTAGGCATGTAAATATTATTCTTTAACTCCTAACTGTGAGACCGCTATAATGTACTTGGTGCAATTTTGATTGCTCGTATTTTAATTCTGATGCTTGGAACATGTGCTTTGTCTAAGTTAAGCACTTTTTTGCACCGTGTTGGCAATTGTTGAAACTGTGAATATGTCCCCTCCCCCTCCTGAATGAATGCACTATTTGCAAGACTGTCTGTCAGTTGATTTGCCTCTCTGTAAATATATTTGACCTCTATATTGATATGTTGCACCATTTGCTCAATCTCATCCATCATGCATGATATTTCCCATGGTATCTTTCACTCTTTAGTTAATATCTTCTGTAGTCTTAGTGATCAGTCTCCAGAATGATGTTATTTTTGTGAGTGGATGTATAGTATCTTAGAGCCTTCCACACTGTAGTAACTTCAACCATCATTTTTGTCATTATATATACCTCCTTTTCTTATGCATACATCAAGTCTCCATTAGCATCTCTCACACAAAACCCATATGCACTACTTCCCCAATTACCTCTTGATGCTCTATTCGTATTGCACTTAATCCAGTGCTCTTTTGGTAGTTCCCACTTCACTATTTTGAAGTGAAGCATGGTTTTATACCCCTATAGACAGCTAATGATTCCTTCCCAATGATAAGCTTCACCAACTGATAAATATTTTGTTGGCAAGACTTAAACATTTGGTTAAAATTCACCTCCTTATCATTCCTTCTTGCATTCTTTATCTTCCACACATAATGATGGTTGGTATAGCTATGAAAATACTCCTCAATTTGGCAGGAGCTTGTATCTTCCACCATTTTGTAATGGCTTGCTGTAAATGCAAATTCTCCATGTTAATATTGCACAGGAAGAAAACTGCTTCCATAGCCTAAAGGCTATGGGAGCTGTTAGAAATAAATGAGACATGGTATCCTGCTCAAATCCCTCATAGTAATAACATCTGGATGTTATGCTAATCCTTATCCTCTGCAAACTATCATCAGTGGTAATTCTTTTCCTCCAAACTCTCCACATGAAAAAACTAAGCTTGAAAGGCAAACCACTTTCTCAAATATATTTTCACCATTCACCTTCTGCCCTCCTTCTCCTCAAAATCTCATATGAAAATTTCACAGTAAATCTTCCTGACACATTCCCCATCCACCAAGCCTTATCCACCTAATCAGACATGACAGGATTCATAGTTTCAATTATGTGCTTGGTCATTTCCTATGATATTCTCCCATTTAACATTTGTCTATTCTAACTACCATCTAAAATGAAACCCCTAACCTCCACCTCCTCTTCATTTATATCAATGTCTTCAATGTATCTTAAAGCACTCTGTTGTGTCCAGTTATCATATCAAAAGATAGATGTTCTAGATTTTAATTGCCACCAAATTTCATATTCCACTTCCTCTCTTATAAGCAACATTCTTTTCCAAATATGAGATGCTCCTGTATTTTTAGTTCTAACTAGATGATTCCTCTTGCAATAATTGTTCCACATATAGGTACCCATAGTGAATTTGTGGATATTCTAAAAGTCCACCATAATTTAGCACACAAGTTCTTAGATATTTGCAATGATTTAAAACCCAAACCTCCTTCCATTTTAGGATAACACAATTCTTCCCATGATACCCAATGTTTCCTTTTCACACCTCCTGTCTTGCTCCAAAAAACTTTGCCAACAACTTATGCACCTGATCAAGAATGCCTTCGGGAGGATGCATTGCTGATAAAAGATAATCTGGCACAGTTTGTAGCACATGTGAGATTAGGATGTATCTTCCCCCAAAAGATAGCAACTTATTCTGCCACCCCAAAATCCTTCTTGCAATCTTTCTTACCAATTCTTCAAAATAAATCTTTTTACTCCTTCCATAGAATACTGGGCAACCTAGGTAAATAAAAGGAAAGGAGCCTTGATTTATACATGTCTACCTCTTCAACTTATGTCCCAAATCCATAGGAGTCTTTTCATGTATATAGAAGAAACTCTTATGCTTGTTTATCATTTGACCAGAACTTTGTTCATATTGTATCAGCACCTGCATAGTCTTCATGATTGATACCTTATCCTCTGAGCCAAAAAGAATAGTATCATCAGCATAAGAAATATGATTTATCTCTAGACTCCATTTAGGTAAACCAAAACCCTTGAACTGTGGATCTTCAATCAACCTATTTAATCCTCTAGATAATAATTCAGCAGAAATTATAAATAGAGTAGGTGAAATTGGATCCCCTTGTTTCAATCCTCTAGATGATTTAAAGAAACCCTGTGATTGCCCATTGATTAAAACTGAATATCAGTTGTTAGAGATTAATCTCCACACCATATCATAATCACCTCTGAAAAACAAAAACTTTTAAGCACTCTTGTCAAGAATATCCAGGATACTCTATCATAAGTTTTGGCCATATCTACCTTTACCACCACATTATACCATTTATTCCTCCTATTGATGTATCTGATATTCTCTTGTGCTAAAAGCACATTTTCTGTAATGCTCCTTCCCTTCACAAAATCAGTCTGATTTCTAGAGATAATATTTGACAATATCATTACCATCCTCTCATGCAACATTCTAGAAATGACTTTATTAACAAAAGTGCTCAGAATAGTGGATCTTATATCTTTAAAATCTTTCACATTCTCCTTTTTTGGTAACAGTATTAGATTGGTATGAGTAATGAATCTGGGAATGTCAAAACCACCGAAAAAAGCTTTTACCATATTAGTCATGTCTTCAGCTACAATCTCCCAACATGCTTGGAAAAACATACCTGAAAAACCATTCGGACCATAAGAACTATCCCCATTAAGCTCAAAAACCACCTTTTTAACTTCTTCCACAATAGGTAGTTTAATCATCTCTTCATTTTGATCCTATGTGATCAATCTTGGGATATTATTCATTAGACTGGTATTCAAAGTGATTTCTTCTGCTTTAAACTATTCCCCAAAATAATCCACTATAACTTTTCCAATATTCTGTGTATCACTAACCATTTCCCCTTGAGAGTTTTTTTATCTCCCTAATGTGAAGCTTTTTCCTCCTTCCTTTGACATAAGCATGGAAGAATCTTGTGTTCCTGTCTCCATCTTTGAACCATTTCATCCCTTCTTTCTGTTTCCAATATTCTTCTTCTATAGTCAAATATCTTTTAAGCTCAGCTTCAGCTTTATTAAGATCCATTCTATTTTCTTGAGATGGACTTATTTCAAGCCGCATTTCTTTGACTTTAACAATATCTTCCGGAGTAGCAAGTTGTTTGAAAATATTGCCAAAAGTATGTCTACTCTATTCCATTAAAGTTTTCTTCACCTTTTTCATCTTTGCTTGAAACTCCAAAAAAGGATTGCCCCTAAAATCCACCTTCCAGTTGTATTTCACTAACTTCTTGAAAGTAGGATGTTTAGACCAGAAATTTAAGAATCTGAATGGTTTAATAACAAGCAATTCCTCTGTATTTCCAGTAACATGTAAAGGAGCATGATCTGACCCTTGTCTGATAAGATGTTGAACCTCAGTGGTTGGCAGAATCTCAAAGAAGGCTTGATTACCTAGCACCCTATCAAGCCTTTTAAAATTACAGTCCTTCCCAATTCTTCCATTCCACCAAGTGTATTTACTACCGGTAGTTCTGCATTTCATCAATGCACAGTTGTTGATGCATTGTGCAGATTCTTGAGTCTCTTGCTGTCTGAATGGCAATACCCCCAATTTCTCTTCCTCATTAAGAATAACATTAAAATCACCCCCAACTAACCATGGATGAATGTTCCCCTCTACAACTTCTTCTAAACTATCCCATAACTCCAATCTCTCACCTTCATTACATCTGGCATGCATAGCAGTAATATTTACAATCTTATTGTGAACTATAAAGTTCATAGTAAATTACTGACAATTATCAACTTCCACTTGCCCTTGCAATTGATCATCCTAAAAAACTCAAATCTTGGATGAATAGTTAGTCATACCATTCTGAAGCCCTAGTTTTCTTTTGTATTGATGTAGCTCCTCTAGGCCTTGAAAAGGTTCCATTAGAGCTATGTATGAATACTTATGTCTTTGTTATAAATTCATTAATATTTCAAATAAGCATTGAGTATTAACAGATCTAATATTCCAAAATATAGTCCTACCAATCATTGATCACTATTAGAAGATTTGTCCTTGATACTCCTTGTCTTCACCTGTAAAGAAACATTAGGTTGCCTATTTTTGCCTTTTTTAAATTCACTCCTTATTCCTTCTATCTGTCTTGGGGATAAATCTCCACTTTGTGTTGCATTGACAATATTTGGCTCTATTTCCTCCTCCTCCTGATTATTTCTCTGTTGGCCCTTTGCCAGATTATCCTCCACTTCCTCAATCTTATTGTTCCCCTGTTGCTCCTTGACTTGTGTCATCTCATTATTCTTATTGGATTCTTCTATTTCATTATTTTCACCTTCCTTGTTGTTAGGAGTCCACACGATAATTGCCTTTTCCGGTTTTTGTACCCCATTTGTTTCTTCTCTCCTACTATTAATTTCTTCATTACTGCCCTTTTTGTATAAGATGAATCCTCCCTCTCTCCATTGATAATTTCATTTACTTCATTGTTCTCCCCCACCTGGGGCACTGGTTGTGATTCTATCTGTAATACTTGCCTTAGGCAAATCCAACATTGGTTTAGGCGAATCCCACATCGGTTGGGGAGGAGAACGAAGAGTCCTTTATAAGTGTTTGGATACCTTTCTCTTGTAGACGCATTTTAAAACCGTGAGGGGCGAAGGCTCCAAAGTGGACAATTTCTACAAGCGGCGGCCTGGGCTGTTACAGTTAGTATCAGAGCTGGTGCCGGGCCGGTGGTGGGGAAAACCTCAGCGAGGACGCTGAGTCCCAGAGGGGTGAGTGTAAGGCTTGCCTTAGACGAATCCCACATTGGTTTAGGCGAATCCCACATCGGTTGGGGAGGAGAACGAAGAGTGCTTTATAAGTACTTGGATACCTTTCCCTTGTAGACGCGTTTTAAAACCGTGAGGGGCGAAGGCTCCAAAGCAGACAATTTCTACAAGCGGCGGCCTGGCTTGTTACACTATCTTCTTCTGTTATTGTAAATTCAATGCTTCATACTTGTTGGTGATGTTAATTTGCGCTTCCTTAGAAGGCTGCTTTTGGTTCCAAACTTGTGCCTTACTCCTTCTCCATTTCCCTTGATTCCTTCTATACCTTTGAGTTTGATACTCTTCAGCATTGCGTTTTCCACCTTCCTCATTATTTATATTATTCCCCATCATCCCTTCCTTCTTTGAGATTACTTTCTCCAAATTCCCTTCTTTCCTCTGTCCTGTTTCTTTCTCCTCTTTGTTCTTCGAATACAACTCCGGAGGAATAACAAAGCAATCTTGTTCATCATGGCCTCGAATTTTGCATGTCGTACAATACTTTGGGACATGATCATATTTAATTAGGATCCATTTCTCCATAACTTCTCCATTCTTCTTTCTAACCCCAATGTTAATTCTTTTCGGAAATTCTCCCATTAAATCCACCTCCACCTTCACTCTCGCACAACTAGGCCTTGTTTGATTTCTCGTGGCCATATCCATATGTAAAGGCTTTCCAACGGCAGTGGCCAGAGAAAAAATTATCTCCTTCACAAAAAAATAAGGTGGTGAGGTTGGAAAAGAGATCCATGCAGTTGTCATGGTGGTCTCCTCTTCTAGATCAAACAACGAATCCTATTTGAGTGTGTGCATTAAATAGGTCCATTGCTTATTGCTTAAAAAATAGGTTTTGAAAGCAAATTAACATAATCTTCCAAAATCGATGCTCTAATTAAAATATTTCTATGGTTAAGCACGCCTATGTTACATTCTCCTTTGAGTTCACATTGTTTGGGGATAATTCTCCTCAATTCTTGAATATCAGGACAACCATATAAAAACTTCCCAATCACCGCATAATGTAAATTCTCCTTGTAAATCATTTGCTTGACTTCCTCTTCCTCCCAAATAATTCCAAGTTCACCATGTAGATATGTTACTTGCTTCCTTTTAATCAGTTTTATAGTAACAGGTGCAGGTTTCAAAATTGAAGCGTAATCTTGAACAGCAGGATAATCCGATGACATGGTGGCCAATGCCACTGGAAAAATTGGCGATGATCATAGTAGGGTTTTGAGCGGCAGAATTTAGGGTTTGTTTTCTCTTTTATTTCATTATCGCACATAGTTTTGATTAATTGAAAGATTTTATGCTTACTTGAGAATTAATTATCTTGACAAGTGTTTTTTTAAAATTTGATATATGATATGAATTTGAAAAGAAATAACATTCCATGTATCGGTTTGAAAATGTTTATTCCAAGTAAATACTAGTTAAAGATAAGATAGTTTGGGAGTAGACCTTGATGGATTCCGTAGCTAACAACGTATTCGTTAGACTTGGTGCACCCTTTATTTACAGATTCGCTAGTGGGAAGGTAAGACTAGCATACAGTTACTGATTTTCCTTGAATAGGGACCTACCAAAATATTTGATTCCTTTATAAAGATTTCATAGCTATTGGCTATCTCTCAAGGTAGGGAGCCACATCGGTTACATGATTCATCCTTGGAAACCTCCGAAATATAAGATTTGATATGAAAGGATTTACTGAGTCTATTACCGAACTGCTACTTGATTTCTACTTATATGAAACAAATAAACTGATCATTCTTATCGTTTCTAAAAGGCCATTTATTTCATGATATTTTGATTATTCTACTAGCATGTTTTCTGACTTGTCCCCATTAAAAGCGGTTGTGGTTAAGTGTTATTACTCACTGAGATAGCAACTCACTCCTTGCAATTTTTTCAGAGACCACAGGTGATGTTGGCGAGGATTTTATTAACTAAGCATTCAAGTTGGCAAAGACTTACTTAATTGTCATAATCTCTTCCGTTGAACTCTTAAAGTTGCTCCATAGTCATTTTGTTAGTTCCATGAGTATTCTTTCGTCATTACATACTTGAAACTAGTGTTATACATTCTTCCCATATTTTGGAGATAGTTTTAGAATTGTGATGTTGAAATGATTGATTGAGGATGTTTATGGCTTGCTTTAGCGTGATTGGTTGTTTTCTGTTGATTTTTGAGATAGGAAAATATATGAATAGGCCTAAAAACAGGGAAAACTCTTCTCGATTTTCTATAGAATTTTGTTAAAGCTTGCTTTGGTATTTTATTCCTTAGCGCCGGTCTTCGTCCTAATTAGGTCGTGACACCTCCTCTCCCTACTCCGACTCATTTTTTATCCCTACGAATGCTAGAAAATAAATGTATGTGTCGAAACTGAAAAAGAAAAATGAAGAAGAGTAAATGCATCTATGCTGACCCGAGACAGGAAAAAGAAATTAAGAAAGAGAGGCAAAACTGGAAAACGAAAAAAAGGAATTAGCATGTGATATTCCTAAGCTTTTTCGACCATTTAGGGAGAACCTGCTATAAAATATATATTTACACACACTCACTTACCAGCTGTTCTCCTATTACAACAAAGTTCTGTCGGAAACATCTTCAAGTTAAGTTACAGGAAGTCTTTGAAAAAAGGGGAACAATAAGTCCTGCAACTTATGTTTAGAAATATCACAAAAAAAGCATAGAACTTTTATGTATTCATTATTTATTCGTTTTAACTATGATATTGCGTCGGAAAAGAAACAGTGTCACCTGTAACACTATTGCTTTAGATCGAAAAACTATGTTAAAATAGATAAAGAAACTAACTTTAATAAGCAAACAAATAATAAACAACCGGCTATAGATAATTATGAAGTAAATGACAGTATGGTTCCCTAATAAGAGATCTTCGAAAATGATTGTTTTTTTCCGTTGAGACAGCAAAAATAGGAGGGCACTAAATCTTCCTACATGTGGCTAGCATCATGACTAAAATCTAAAAAAATAGAGATCTGATTATCCAAAACAGGATCAGAACTCAATGAAAGTACCGCGGTACATCTGATCAACCTAATTAAGAACCATTTTTGGAACGTGTAGTGTTGGTAAAAGTAAAAACCAAAAGAAACTTATCCAAGATATTGTGACTCTAATTTCTTTCCCTTTTTGGCATGTACAAAGTAACTGGACTCTTTCATTAGGGAAAAAATAAATAAGTACGAAAAAAGAACTGTCTTAGACCATTATATTTAAAGGAGGTGGGAAAAGAAATTAGTAACAGTACAAGTTAACTAATGTAGAGATGGAAGGACCAATGGAACACAAAATGTATAAATGTATTTTTGAAATACACGAAAAATGTTAAATGATTTCTTGAGGTATCGAATTGAAACCGATTGCTATTAAAATCTGAATCAGAAAACTAAAAGAAAGACTCTACAGACTGTGCCTACAGAATATCTATATCTGAAGTGCTAGATGGAATAGTTTTTCTAAAATATGTAAATTTGAAATGTTCCTGCACGAGATCGAGAAAAAAGAGAACCTCTATATTGTGTTGGAAAAATTAATTAAATTCATTTCTAAGTGCATGAGTTTATTTAGTTTATGTATTAAGTTATTAATATAAATATGCAAGTATGATTTTGTATATGTATTGAAAAAAGGAAGATATATTGTTATTGCAATGACTTTAGAATTAGACCTAAGAGGGGGGATGAATGGGTCTAACACTTATTTTGCCAAATTAAAACTTTTCTTGAATTATCTTTTGTGATGAGAATAGACTTGACTCTGTTCCTTTGAGATGTATCCTAATTCAAGTAGAAAATAGTAAAATGCGAAAGTAAAGCAAGAGACGAGAATTTTTACGTGAAAAACCACCCAGGCTCGAATGGGTGTAAAAACCACGACCTACTCCCTAGTAGGATTTCAACTTAACTTCACTAGACACTGAGCCAAATTTGGATTGCAATCCAAGGACCTACCCCTAAGCCCTTACAAAGTTCCTAGCCTGTATAAACTACCCTTAGTTTAACAAGATGAACTTTAGCACAATTACAAGAGACTGAAAACACAATTGAAACTAAAACAAGTTCACAGATTCACCACAAGCTGACTCCTAGACCTAGACTGCAACGGAACAGAACTAGGGGACAGTCTCTAGCACCGGTAAGCTCTCTTCAACTTGAATGCCAATTGAATGCCCAAGAATGATGGATTTTGCTGAAGAGTATTTTGTGAGTGAATGCTTTTCTTGACGTGGTACTTCTTTATTTATAAGACCAGAATGCACCAGTTTGTCTTCAACTAGGAGAAGGAAACTTTAGACTCTATTTTCTTATTTGAAAGATCTTGTCTGACTCCTTCTAGGATTCCACATATTCCCTTTCCTTTTCAGCTCACCCTTTGATTCTTTCCTTAGAGGAATGAATTTCTTTCCTTGTAGTATCCTTGTAGACTTTTGTATTTTTCTTCATTTTTCCCGTAAATACTAAAGTACTCGAATTTCATACACAATTAGCAACACGTGGTTTATGCTAGAGAATATACCAAGTACTAATCAATCGTACCAAGTGCTAATCAACCACTTCCTAATTAATTTAATGTTTCAAGTATATTTTAAATCATCATCAAATATCATTAAAACCTATTCCAAAAAATTCCCCCTTTTTAATGATGACAAATAAAATATGCTTGAATACATGTTCGCTTTTTCAGTTAATCAACAATTAAGCAAAAACCAACAATCAAGCATAACCTTCCCCCCTTTGGCATCAGTGAAAAGGAATAAACCAACCAAGGGCAGAAATGAAAAGAAATAAAAGAGGCAAGCAATAGAAAGCAACAAATCAAGTAATTAGTGATACTAAACGAATAAGAACCATCACTAGAATTAGCCAAACGAAAACAGAAAAACAGTCAGTCATCCCAAAAACTGAACCAACATACAACTAGAACCATTCATGATAATCACAAAAATAGACTAAGGAGTAGGGGAAAGTGATAAGGAGGTAGTAGCAACATCAGGAGAGTACATAGGCACTGGAGACAGGGCTTTGGGAAGAGTTAAGAGTTCATCATGACGGGAAGAAGCCATCTTCTCATTACAAGTCAGTTGGACCCTCAAGTCAGCATTCTCCTTACGAAGCTGAGCATTCTCAACCACCAATATCTCATTTTCAACATTAACCTGAGACTGAGCAGATGGGGATGCAGTACCCTGATACTCCAAATTAACTCCTTGACGAGAAATACGAGTCTCATAACAATTCAAAGCATCATAAATAGAATAGGACTCGAGAGCAGTGAACTTAACATAGAGTTTATCAAACACCTTTGTCAAAAGAAACCCATAAGGTAAAGCATGATTTTTCTTAACATCATCTACAACCTTAACCAGATAATACATCATCAACCCAGGCAAATTTATAAGCAACTCCCTATCCAAAAGCTCCATAAGAGTTAAATCAAGATATAAAGCAGCATCACAACGCTCTTGGCGCAGAATCAAGTTCTTGATAACAAAGGAGAACAAGTATTTGTGATAATCAGACATGAAGTGCTTATAGACCTTGGAATAGGACATCACAGAAGGGTTGTTTAGAAAATTTTCTAACTATGTCTAAGGGTTTCAAAGAAGGAGAAAGATTCGGTCAGTGATTCTTTTGATAAGAAGAAAAACCTTCACAGGGAATTTGCAACACATTACTCAGAGTACGAGAAGTAACATTCACCATAACATCCCAAATCCGACTAGTTATACAGTCATAATAAAATGTAAAATGGCTAAAGAATGTAACAATTTTAGACCAAGCACACACTGCCTCGGTATTAGTGAATAAGCCTCCTCATTCTTGGGCTTGAAATTTGGACCAAAGGGTCACCATGTAAATATTGTAAGATGGAATTACCATTTTACCTTTAAGCAACTTCCTCTCACCAAACTCCTTTACATTAGGCGTATGACCAGTGATTGATGACAAGGGTAATGAGTAGTCAAAAACCCCTTGTCTTTAATGACGGGCCCTGGTGCGAGAAGCTGGTCCACTAGAACAAGATTTCTTTATTGCCGGAGTTGAAGGAAAAGCTTTTACCATAGTGTGTTTGCGGGCACCTTTATTTAAAGCGGCAAGAGGAACCAAATCATCAAGACTGTTAGAATCTGATAATGACGGTGGTTTTTCAATGACCTGGTCATCAGAATCGTCTTCCTCGGGTACACCATCAAGAGAATTGACCGATGAGGAAGATAAAGGGGGATTCTGAGTAGTAGTGTATCTACCCCGTATATAGGCAAGCAAGGTTTCAATATCAATTTGAGGAGAAGATGTCGACTCAAGGGAACCAATCGACGGGCTTTGAGAAGATGGTGAAGTCGGTGTTGTGACCATAGAGGTATCCGGTGAGCCGGTGTGTTGTGTTTCCATGGGCCGAAGAGAATTGGTGTAGGTTCGATAGTAGTGGTGAGTTTGGGGTAGACTCAGTGGTGACCATGGTGAAGATGGAGAACAAAATATTGAAGGTATGCACTGTGGTCTATCTCCTACGGTTGAGAAAGAGGGAAAGAAGGATATAGGGAGTTGAATTTAGGCAGTCTAGGGAACATAAAAGTAGGCGAAAAGTCACAATGGGAAAAGGAAAGAAACTGGAAAAATTAAACTAGGAATGGATGGTGATTTGATTACTGACGCAGGGATGTGACGAGTAGAGTGACGTCATGAATAGTAGTAGCAATAAGCGGCAGCTTCGGAATCATACCTGACTGTGTTCCCTGTAGTGATCAGGTTCATTCTAGTCTCTTCCTGAATACCAATGGCTTGTTAATATCAGAGATAAGACCTGATGTGAGAAGCTAAAGCCAAAGAAATGATGAAAAAATATCCCTCAAGACAGTCTTCATCCATCCATCGTCGGAAAAAAACCCTTTTTTAATGTCAAAGGAAGAAAGACTATGAACAAAATGTTGAGTTAATCTTGATTAACCCAAGATCCATCCTAATTCTATCAAATTGTTCTCTACCAAGAGCTTTAGTGAAAATATCAGCAATTTGATTCTCAGTTTTACAAAATTGCATAGATATAAGACCTTTTTCAACATTGTCCCNTATATTATATCAAAGATATCATCGACGGTATATCATTTATATCGATTTGAAATTGGACATAACTCATCTAGATCTCATGACTTTCAATGTTTTTCTTAGGTACCTAAACCTCTCATGAGGTTTCATGAAGTTTTTTACCGTAGGCTCTTCAAGAGAACATTGCCTTCTTATTATGATTATTTGCTCCATTCTTTTTTCAAAGATTATTGCAATAGAAACCGATTGATCTGCAATGTTTCATGCATATGGTAGACTCTGTCCTTCAAGGACATAAATTTAATAGGAGCTTTTGCAGCTAAAAATATGAAATCAATTTTAGGTCAGTAAATGCTTCAAAAATTTGACTTGAATTATTTTGAATGAGGATCATACTAATGATAATTCATAATATATTTCTTAGATGCTTATTCGCTCCCCCTCATGTTAGAAGAATTAACATGCATCCCCGATCTTCTTTGGAGAATTCATCTGGTGTGCATCGTGATAGGTTCATTAATCATATACTGCACATCAAAAGTTATTAGATGAAAAATATTTGATTCCTAACCCTGAACCAATTGAGCAGAGGAGGATTAATCATAATTTATTGATCAACATACAATGTTATAGACCAACCCAATAATCTTTGTTCTCATAAGCAATGGTTTAACTATTTATCGAAGGAATAACAAGTTATGAATGATAACGCTTTCCTACTTTCTTCGTTTGAACTGTATTCCCACCTGCTCGTTTTTGTAATGCATCCTAAATCATGACGATTCGTGCTACCCATCCTTATTCAAGCCTCGTGTTGTAAATTTTTAGAAAATATGAAATCAATTTTAGGCCGCAAATGCTTCAAAATTTGACTTGAATTATTTTGAATGAGGATCATACTAATGAGCATCTATGGCCATATTTCTTAGATGCCTGCCCCTCATGTTAGAAGAATTAACATGCATCCCCGATCTTCTTTTGGAGAATTCATCTCGTGTGCATCGCATAGGCTCATCTGCCAATGCACACAAAAAGTTATTAGATGAAAAATATTTGATTCCTAACCCCGAACCACCGAGCAGGAGGATTAATCATAATTTATTGATCAACATACAATGTTATAGACCAACCCAATAATCTTTGTTCTCATAAGCAATGGTTTAACTATTTATCGAAGGAATAACAAGTTATGAACAGATAACGCTTTTCCTACTTTCGTTTGAACCGTATTCCCACCTGCCGCTTTTGTAATGCATCCTAAATCATGACGACTGTATACCCATCCTTATTCAAGCCTCGTGGTTGTAAATTTTTAGGGATCCTGCTCATTCCTAAATCCGTAACTACACGCGGCCCGACTCGGGAGATCTTGAGATATGTAGGCGACTTGGATACCAAAGTCTCACCACAACATGTTCACAACCCCATCTCGTTTCATCCGGCCATACCGAAATTTGTTGCTTTTTGTCGGACAAAATTGGCCATTAGTCAACGCTCTTTACCAACAATTCATTCTTCATTCCCTAGCAAAGAAGGGGCAAGCTTGTTGACACCCACTCTTGACCTACCTACGCCTTAATATGCCGCTTATATATGTATATATATTTATTTATTTTATGCAAAATATTCGACTTACTTTTGTATTTATAAAATAATTCTATATTGTGAAATTATTTCAAGTTACATATATAACTCATATTAATTTTAATTTTGATATTAGATAATTATGTCGATATAATATATTTCGTATTAATATGCGTCTATTTTTAAATATATCCTTTACTTAATAAATTATTTACCTAATTTTACAAATTCTACAAATTTATTTGACTAATCTTATTACTTCGAATTTATAAATTATTTATGTTAATAATATTATTTTTATAATATTTAATAACTTAATAAATATATCCTTTACTTAATAAATTATTTACCTAATTTTACTAAATTTTACAAATTTATTTGACTAATATTTTACTCGAATTTATAAATTTTTTATTTTTTTTATTTTTTTTATTTTTTTTATTTTTTTTATTTTTTTTATTTTTTTTATTTTTTTTATTTTTTTTATTTTTTTTATTTTTTTTATTTTTTTTATTTTTTTTATTTTTTTTATTTTTTTTATTTTTTTTATTTTTTTTATTTTTTTTATTTTTTTTATTTTTTTTATTTTTTTTATTTTTTTTATTTTTTTTATTTTTTTTATGATTTATTAATTTAATAGCAACAAATCTAATTTTACCAATTTATTTAAATTATAGTCATATTTATTTAATTTCATTCAATTTGTTTAGAGTTTAGCCACTTTCTATTCAATTTATGTCAATTTTAACCACTTTTGATCAATTTTGGCTATTATTTAAATTCAATTCAATTTTTATTTAAACCTACCCGTTTACTCTACCCGTGACCCGCCTAGACCCGCCCCGTGACCCATGAATACTATCCATAAACCGACCCATCTTCCTTCAAATTGACATTCAATGTCACACCATCCTAGATATAAACCAAGATATCAAGATGAATTGTCTTGATTACAAAATCAGCACTATGCTTTTAAAGAGATTAATATCTAGTAAGCAACTTTGTGAATGTCAAAATGCAAGTTGACAATAAACACACATGTGACCAACTTATAGATGCATCTATCTAAGACATCGCTACGGCGTGAATGGTACCATATTCACCTTTATATTTTTGTAATTTTGGGGATTCAATCCCAACATTAGTTGGTACAATCAACTTATCATGAGAACAAGCAACATAAAAAATTTCTTGAAGAATCTTCTAGTTCTTCAATATATTTTGATATTCAATTAACAAGATTATATCAGATGACCAAAATGGTAATATCAATTGATAAAATTATTCGTACTAGTAAACTTCAAAGCTACCATGATATGTGTTATTTATTTTAATAAACTTCAAGTTTACTTATTTTATGAATTTCACATCATTAAACTTTCAATTAACTGTAGCATGTAATTTTATCATGCTTATATTTGTAGTACAAATTGGGTAGCCTTTCATATATATATATATATATATATATTACCCATAGTAATTTGGAGATATTTAATCTTTCAATCCTTTGTAGTCTCAATATTGTAACCATTTTTGTTGTTGGTAAACTTCGTAAGTTTACTACAATTTGTGTTTTGATCATAACTACTTTATACTACAATATAGGATAAATGACATAATAATAAATAAGCACTTCGAGAGCTGCCTAATTTATTTTCTATAACAAAATGTTATTTGAACACTACTAGTGCCAAGATACTTGTAGACAAGCAATCGTGCTCTTCCGAGACCTTGATCATTAATTTACTTTATTTATATTATTAAATATCGCTTAGATATTTATGGTATCATAAAAGCAAATATAGACATTGGTGGTGTCCATGAAATAAACAAGAATAAGTAAACATTTAAAAATAATTATAAATTCATAACAACGGCAAAAGACATTAAGTTCTAAACTTCAATATTATAAACATCTCATTCAGGAGACTAATTAAATATATGAATATTTTATATCAAAAGTGAAAATTAACTAGTAATTACATCCTCCAAGAAAAGATACATGAATTATTTTTTCTTTGAATAAATCAATAACAACTTACCATAATGTATTCATGGTTATAGTAGAAAATATTTCACTTGCTTTCGTTTGCCTTAAAAAGATACTTTGGTAAAATAATTGAAGATATTTCTATGTAGGATAGATACAGCATTGCAATGACCTTCATACCACAAAAATAACTTATATCTCCTTTGTTATATTTATCTATGTAGGAGGTAAGTTGTGATGTTCTTTCATTCACTGGGAATGCACTTGATTATTTAAATATACTTGAAATATAATATTTATCAATAACTTAATATTTTGTTCAAGTACAAGAAGATATTTCTTCGTAATATTTCGTATATCTTCCAAATTATATCTATTTAGGAGAAAATTTTAAAGTGTTACTAGTTTAGGGGGAGTAAGTTTCGACATTATACTACTAGAGTAGATGTCATATTCTTTAGTACTTTAAGAGTAAATTTCGTGGAAAGTATTTACTACTTTGAAAGAAAATTTCAGATCTACTGCTTCGAACGAAAATTTAAGAATATTTCCACTTCTATAAATTTTAAAGTATTTACTATTTCTAGAGTAAATTTCAGATTTAGTACCTTAGGAGTAAATTTCAGATTTATATTTATGAAATTTAAGAATTTTTTAAATATTGTCACATTCACTTCGGGGAATGGATTCAGAAGTTACATTTATCAAAAGTTCTCAATCATCAAGAAAGAAACATAATCATTTGAACGTGCCTTAAGAATATTAAATTGTGATAGCTTAAAGTTTGTTTTTAATATATTGCTACTTCGGGAGCAAATCGAGGTATGCATATAACGTAGAGAATTTCTCTAACATATTTTCGCTTGTAATTGTAACAAGCCTATAAAAATATTATTACATTTGTATCATATATTTCTTGAAAATTTTCATTATCACTCATTAATCGATATTATCATATATTTTCATAATATTGTTCTCCATAGAACAAATATATATTTACAATATTGTCTTTAGAATAACATGAGGTATGAATTGCTATGAATTTATAAGTCGTCATTACATTCATAAATTTCAAAATCAATATTTTTACTAACAAAGACATAAATATCAAGAACTACTAACCTTCATCTTTCAAAAAGAAACTTTGATTTTTCTTACCTCATATTTTTCAAAGTGAGTGCTCAAGACAGAGACTATTATGCTATAATGTGTTATGAAATAATAAAGCAAAAGAAAGAATATTATAGAGAAAGAGAGAAGAAATAATAATACTATTTCTTAGGATTCTCTTGAGAGGTTAAAGGGATGAATTACAACGAATGAAAACTCCTTTATTGCTTGAGAAATTACCTTGGTCCCAAAGTTACTAACCTAACTTTCCTTTAAAGAAAGAGACACTATCATAATTAGAAAATATATTTATAATAATATAAAAATAATACTAGTTTTAGCTAATATCTTTGACTAAGAGGGGTAATCATAATTACTAAATAATTTAGGAGTTATTTCTGCCTTAAAGCCTCCGACATAGTTGCCTACTTTCCTCATCTCTGCTCTCAAGGAGATCACGACCAATTGCATCTCTTGAGTTTTCCATAACTCTTCAATCTCTTCATCATTGATTGTGCTTGTATCTCCCACTTGTCGGACTCATAAAATATGACATGAATGCTTTCTTCAACATATTGAGTTCTTTTGTTGTAGACTCTGTATGCCTTGCGATTTGATGAGTAACCTAGGAAAATCCCTTCATTCTTTTAGGGTTAAATTTTCCTAGATTATCCTTTTCATTATTCAGCACAAAGCATTTGCATCCAAGGACTCGAGGCAGTTCAAAGATGGGCTTCTTCTTTTTCAATAACTCATAGGAGTTTTCCCAAGCAGACCGTATCGACATGTTCACCACATGGAAAGTAGTATTGACTCTATTTTCTTCCCAAAATGACATAGCAATACCTCCATCTATTATTAGAGTTCTAGCAATATCCACAAGAGTTCGATTCCTTCCTTTCTGGTTCACTTCTACTTTGATCTTGCCGTCTTTTTGAGATCATAGGTTTTCGATTTCCTATGAGTTCATCTATATGAGGATCTCAAGATTTCGTGCTTCAAAGGATAGCATCAACTTTACTTTCACAAACTTGGGAAGAATGCTAAGAATCTTCCTCACCAAAATTCTTGGCTTTATCACTTCTCCTGACAAGAAAGCTCATTTGTGATAGAGGTGACCTAGTGTGAATCTTTGAATAGATTCTCCTTCTCTCATGGAGAACATTTCATATTGAGTAGTGAGAATGTCCACTTTAGATTGCTTGACATGACTAGTCCCTTCATGGGTTGTTCTGAGGAAATTCAAGATCTCCTTGGTCAGTTTCACATGCTGAGATACCCGGCTGTATTCATCTCGGGACCTATACCATACCAAGATTTTTGGCCTTTTAGTTCTTCTCAATCATTTTCGATCACCATCATTGTATTCCCTTCTAGTTTTGGGAACAATATTTGTAGAAGTTTCTCCTTCGTTACGCTCTCTATGGCACATAGGGACTACCTAGAATGATGTCCTGGCGCATGTCCCACAGTTCACTATCTTCAGCCATAATGAAATCATGCATACGAGTCTTCCACCATCCGTAATATTAGCCATTGAAACGAGGAGGTCTTGTAATAGACTGTCCTTCTTTCAGATTTGGTGGTGCTGTCATATTTTACAAGATTCTTTCTAGGTGTTAACCTTTTAGAAAGAGCCTGCTCTGATACCAACTGATGAGTTATATGAGTCCAGCTCGCCTACCATATAGATTCTTTGTCCACGTGACATTTCTTTTTAAAACAAATCGAGTCAAATTTATCTAGAAAGTTTTGCTAGAACCTCTGTTAAGTAAAAAAAAATATTTGGTTAAAAATAATGAGATTTTGGTCAAATTTGTTTTACAGATTTTGTCAAAAAATATGAAATATACTGTTGAAAAAAATAGTCATCACATTATATAAGATATAATAAAAATTATACAATTAAAATTTTATTATTCTATAAAAAATTATTTCACTAAAAATAAAGTAGCTCAAATC
>JACEIK010004782.1:114369-125588 GCA_018107945.1 Datura stramonium
GAGTGTGCAGACTTAGCCTCCTATCAGTTGAAAAGAGTCGCCCATATATGATATAGGCAGTGGAAGGTTAGCTGGGAAGTCGAGTGGGCCCCATTGGTTGGGATGAGTTTATCACCGCATTCTTAGACTGATTCTTTCCCCGAGTGATGAGGGAAATCAAGGCAACCCAATTCGTGAATTTGAAGTAGAACAACATGACCATTTAGGAGTAAGCTCTTGAGTTCACCCAGTTGTCCAAATATGCGTCGGAGATGGTGGCTGATCAGAGGGCTCGGGTGAGCAAATTTGTGAATGGAGTAGCAGATTATTTGGTCAAGGACTACAGGACCGCTATGCTTCATTAGGAAATTGACTTTACCTGATTGGTCTTGTATGCCCAGTAGATGGAGGCAGAGCAAATGAGGGAGAGGGAGAGAGAGACTAAGGGGTCCAGGACAGAAAGTTTCAGGTTTTCTCAACAAAGATTTGGCGGTAGACATTGTCAGCAGGCCTACCATCGATCATCAGCCTCAGTGCCATCATCAGCTAGTGTGCCATGCAGGTCTAGGTGGGATCAGAGGGGAAGGACATCAGGCTCTCGAGGTCAGGAGAGTAGGTCAAGATAGCCTAGCATTCCAATTTGTGGCAAGTGTGGTAGGAAGCATAGAGAGTGCTTAGCAGGTTCAGGGGCGTATTTTGGGTACGCGCAGCCCGATCACATGCTCTGAGATTGTCCAGCGACCAGACAGGGCCACGGTAGAGGTTGTGACCTCGCTTCCAGGTCAGTATCTCCACAAGAACACCCAACTCAGCAAGGTGCACCCACAAGTGCAAGTGGTGGTCAGCATCATAACATGTTTTATACCTTCTCATCTCGTCAGGAGCAAAAGGTCTATCCAGATGTGGTCACTGGTATATTATGAGTATTCCATATTGATATATATGCATTGTTAGATCCAGGAGCTACCCTATATTTTGTGACTCCATATGTTTCTATTAGTCTCAGAGTTAGTCCGAAGTCCTATCAGAACCCTTCTTAGTCTCTACTCTAGTCGATGACTCAGTAATAGCTCGATCGGTATACAGAAATTGCCCTGTCACAATTCTTTAGAAAGTTACCTCAACTAATCTAGTAGAGTTAGACATGACATATTTTGATGTTATCTTTTATATGGATTGGTTGCATGCATATTATGCCTCAGTGAATTGTAGAACCCGTGCAGTAGATTTTTGATTTCTGGGTGAGCCAGTCCCAGAATGGAAGGGTAGTTCAGTTGTGCGTGTAGGTTGCTTTGTTTCCTACCTTAAGGCCAGAAAAATAATTTCCAAGGGTTTTGTTTACCATCTAGTTAGGGTTAAGGATGCTACATCCGAGACTTTACTTCTCAAGTCAGTCCCTATAGTATGTGAGTACCCGAAGGTTTTCCCAGATGATCTACCAGGAGTTCCTCCCGAGCGGGAGATTAATTTTGAAATTGACCTTCTTCCTGGAACGTAGCCTATATGTATTCCTCCATATAGTATGGTTCTAGATGAGCTAAAGGAGTTGAAAGAGAAGTTGAAGGATCTCTTAGATAAGGGCTTCATCAGACCTAGCAAGTCCCCATCGGGTGCGCCAGTTCTCTTTGTTCAAAAGAAGGATGGATCTCTTCATATGTGCATTGACTACCGACAGTTGAACAAGGTTACAATTAAGAAAAATCATCCCATCCCAAGAATTAATGAATTCTTTGACCAACTTCAGGGTGCTAAGTGCTTCTTAAAGATAGACCTCAGGTCCGATTATCACCAGCTCAGAGTTCAGAGAGTGACATCCCGAAGACAGCCTTCAGGACTCGATATGGTCATAATGAGTTTGTAGTTATGTCTTTTGGACTAACGAATGCTCCTGAAACTTATATGGATTTGATGAATAGGCTGTTCAAGCCGTATTTGGACAGGTTCATGATTGTCTTCATAGGCGACATATTCATATACTTACGGAGCGAGGAGGAGCATGCTGCTCATTTGAGGATTATGCTGCAGACTCTCAAGGATCACCAGCTGGTTGCTAAATTTAGCAATTGTGAGTTTTGGTTGAACTCAGTAGCATTTTTGGGCCACGTGGTCTTAAGCTAGGATGTTCAGGTGGAATCCCAAAATATCGAAGCTATAAAGAATTGGCCTAGACCAGTTAACCCTTCGGATATCAAGAGTTTCTTGGGTTTAGCTGGCTACTACTGGAGGTTTGTTGAAGGATTTTCATCCATTGCTGCACCGTTGACTAAGTTGACCTAGAAGAAATTTAAATTTTAGTGGTCGAATATCTGTGAGAAGAGTTTTCAAGACTTAAAAACTCGACTCACTTCAGCCCCAGTATTCACCCTACCTGAGGGTACAAATAGATTTGTTGTGTATTGTAATTCCTCTAGGGTTGGTCTTGGTTGTGTGTTGATGTAGCATGGTAAAGTCATTGCATATATCTCTAGACAGCGTAAGACTCATGAGAAGAATTATCTTATGCATGACCTAGAATTAGCATCAGTGGTATTTTCCTTAAAGATATGGAGGCACTACTTGTATGGAGTGCATGTAGATGTGTTCACAGACCTAAAAGCCTGCAGTATGTGTTTACTCAGAAGGACTTGAATTTGCAACAAAGGAGGTGGTTAGAGCATCTCAAGGACTATGACATGAGTGTCCTTTATCATCCGGGCAAGGCCAATATAGTGACGGATGCTATTAGCAAGCTATCCATGGAGAGTGTTTCTCATGTGGAAGATGGGAGGAAGGAGCTAGTGAAAGATGTCCATAGGCTTGCTCATTTAGGAGTTCGCCTTTTTGATTCGTCGGATGGTGGTATCATTGTTAAGAATGGTTCTGAACCCTCTTTGGTAACTGAGGTCAAGGCTAGACAAGATGAGGATCCTATTTTAGTAAAGTTGAAGGAAGCATTTCAAAATAAGAAGGTAGAGGTCTTCTCCCAAGGGGGAGATGGAGTACTTCAATATCAGGGTCATTTATGTGTTCCAAGCATTGATGATTTGAGGGAGAAGATGTTGCGTGAGGCTTATGGGTCCCGATATTCTATACATCCAGGTGCCACCAAGATGTATCGTGACCTACGGGAAGTCTATTAGTGGAATGGCATGAAGAAGGATATAGCGGAGTTTGTGACCAAGTGTCCGAATTTCCAACAAGTGAAAGTGGAGCATGAAAGACCAGGAGGTGTGCTACAAGACATCAGTATCCCCACTTGTATGTGGGAAGAGATTAATATGGATTTCATCACAGATTTTCCTCGCATACATTGATAGTATGATTCTATTTGGGTGGTTGTAGACAAATTGACTAAAGTATCTCATTTCTTATTGGTCAAAACTACCGACTCAATGGAGAATTATGCTAAATTGTATATTTGGGAGTTATTTCGGTGCATGGGGTTCCTTTGTCCATCATTTCGGATAGAGGTACTCAATTCACCTCACAGTTTTGGAGATCATTTCAGCAAGGACTTAGTACTCAGATTAAGCTTAGCATAGCTTTTCACTCAGAGAAAGATGGTCAGGCTGAGCGGACCCTTCAGACTCTCAAGGATATGTTGAAGGCATGTGTGATTGACTTCAAAGGTAGTTGGGATGATCATTTACCTCTTATCGAGTTTGCTTACAACAACAACTACCACTCCAGAATTCAGATGGCTCCATTTGAGGCTCTTTAAGCGGAGATGTAGATCTCCTATTGGTTGGTTTGAGGTAGGTGAGGTTACATTGATAGGGCCAGATTCAATTCATGAGGTTATGATGAAAGTTCAACTTATATGGGAAAGGCTGAAAATAGCTTAGAGTTGTCAAAAGTCATATGCTGATGTTAGGCGGAGAGAGCTTGAGTTTGAAGTTGATGCTTGGGTGTTCTTGAAGGTATCTCTCATGAAGGGGGTAATGAGGTTTTGAAAGTAAGGGAAGCTTAGTCCCCAACATGTTGATCCCTACCGTGAGATGTGTTGGCAAAGTGGCCTATGAGTTAGAGTTACCAGCGGAGTTGGCTTCGGTACATCAAATCTTCCATATATCATGGTTAAACAAGTGCATTGGTGATCCGATTTTGGTTTTTCCGGTGAAGAGCGTAGGTGTAAAGGATAACCTTAGCTTTGAGGAGGTGCTAGATGGGATTCTTGATTGTTAGGTTAGAATGTTGAGAAACAAAGAAGCAGCTTCAGTAAAGGTTCTGTGGAGAAATCAGCTGGTTGAGGGAGCTATGTATGAAGCCAAAGCAAATATGATGGTTACATACTCGCATCTTTTCCCTTCCGGCTCAACTCCAGCCTGAGGTATCAGTTTCCTCCTTAGTACTTTATTCGGTTTCATGTCTAGTTCATGTCTCTTAGTTTCATTTATGTCAGTGCATGCGTATGTGTGATTCATGGATTCAGTTCAGTCATGTATCTTAGTTTAGATTCAGTCACTCCGTCAGTTTTCAGTTTCAGTTATTTTGTATTTGGGATTGCAGCTCCTTTCCCTAGCTATTCAGTATGTTTACCCACATTCAAAGATGAATGTTCCCAAGGGGTAGATATTGTAATACCCCAAAGGTTATCAGTAGAAAATGTTCAAAATATGACTCAGAACAACTCATGCTACGAGTTGTGCGAAGGAATAACGAGTCGTGGTATCACTCGTGGTCAAAATCTGCAATAGGAGGCCTAGTAGAAATGAGTCAAGGTACAACTCAAGGAATCATGTCAAGACTCGTAGGAAGAACTATGGTCTGTGGAATGTGTTACCCTGGTTAGAAGGTATGAGTCGTTATACGACCCATTGTGGGAAACCACGAGTCAATGTATGATTCATCAGAAGGATAGAGGAGCTGAGCGAGTGAACTATAAGAGCAAGCCACGAGTTGTAGGTTGATGGTATGACTCATGGTAGTGGTTGTAAGGGATCTTTTGTGCATCAAATTTGAAGGGAACGAGTCAGGGTACGACTCGTAGTGTGAAACAACGATTCATGGCCTGCATCCGTGAGGAGAAACTAAGGATCTTGGAAGCATTGACCATAGGCGGACCTAACAACATCTGGTTGGTGGTATGAGTCGTGGTCTAACCCGTGGAATACATTAGAAAAGTCAGGGAAAATAGTGGTGACTACAGATTGTAACCACGAGATGTGGTAAGGAGGTACGACTCGGGGTGTGAGTCGTGACATCTGGCAAAGTAAAATTTTCTGCAATTTAAGTAAGGGTATTTTTATAATTTCTAAGCTTCTAATCCCTAAACTACGTCATTTTAAGATTATTTAGGAGGGTTTTAAGAGGGTGTAGTCTATTCTAACCTATTGCCTTCCCATGCATGCAAGTTTAAAGGATCCCATAGGAGATCAAGCCTAAAATTCTTCAAGTTCTTCCCCAAATCTCTTGGGCTTTCAAAGAAGGGTGTAAAATCAGCTTACCCAGATATGTGACGCCATGAAGAGGATTTCTTCCATCCTAATGCCCAAAATTCCGTTTGATTTCATGAAGCAAGTCTCAATTCAAATTATGATTTAAAAAGTGATTTCAATCTAATTTCATAGATTTCTTAAAAAATGTTTATGGGTTGATTCCCTCTGAATTTTAAAGTACGTTTGATGATTAATGGGCAGATTTTATGCATGTTCTCAATTACAAATTTAAGAGTTCAAGCTTTAGAAGAGTTTTCCCAATTATGCAAGTTTATGAAAAAGTATAGTTTATGATTAAGGGTTTCAAGTATGATGAATGTTTACAAATTATCGATGAATATATTTATAATTTTACTTATGATGTTCATGTAAGCATGATGTCAGGATTTGGGCAAGCTCGGTCAACTTAAGCATGATCATTTATCTCATGTTTTGGAGTCAAGACTCCCCATATGTTAAGATTTAAGTTATGTTTTGGAGTCAAGACTCCTCCACATGGGCAAGACGTGGGATTATCATGCGCTCATACCTGGTGGTTATCGATTAAGACGAGTCTCCCATTATTCCTCATGGTTTCAGTAATTCTTATTATAAGATACTATACTATGTTTTCAACAAGTTTTATCCAAGGATCAGTTCATGAGCTTTTATGATATACCTCGGGAACCCAAGGATCAAACCCGAGAGTCAAAACGGAGAAAAACTGGAGATTCACACCAGGTCACAGGACGGTTCGTGAGGTGGCTCGTTAGGTGGGATCACGAGTCGTGAAGTGACTCGTAGTCAGGCTGGGCTTGGTAGTGTTTTTCGGAGGCCACGGGGGTGACCACGAGTCGTGGTTAGACCTCACGACTCGTGAGGTCACCCGTGGCGAGAATGGAATGTTTGGCTAGGGACTTGGGGCAGTAGGGGCCACGGGTGGTGACCACGAGTCGTCCTCAGCCACCACAATTCATGGGGTCCCTTTTGGGGTCTGCTGAGATTGTTTGGATAGTAGACATCACGGATTCAGGCCACGAGTCGTGCACCCTGGCAACGACTCATGACATCACTCGTGGGGACTGGCAACTTGAAATTTCTGCCTTTTTAGTAAGGGTGTTTTCATAATTTCTAAATTTCTAAGGCCTAATCTATGTCGTTTTAAGGTATGAATAGGGTCTTTTAAGGGGGGATTAGTCCATGTTAAGCCTCATTCATGCATGCAAGTGTATAGAGAGGAGTCTAGAAGGTGATTCAAGGTGTTCTTTCCCAATTTCTCTAAATTCCATCTTGGGCTTTCAAGGGAGATTAGGAATCAAGTGTTTCCAGGTATGTAAGGTCATCAATGGGTGAATTCTTCCACACCTATGCTCCTACTCTGTGATTTTATTAAAAACTCATGGGGTTTTGTAGTTGATTTGTATAAAATTTACTAATTTAATTATGGGTCTTGTGATTTTGAAATCTTATCATAATATACTTATTTTAAGCACCTTTTGAGATTTAAATTTGATTATAATATTGTTGACTTTATATTTCTAAGCAAGTAAGCTTGATTATGCATGCCCCAAGAGGAACTGATTTATGATCTATTGATCCATTGATTTTTTTTATAAGCTCAACATGAATTATTAATTTATTTATGAATTTATTATGTTATCTATTATGATTTTATGGAACTCAAGCTATATTCATGATCTACAAGTATGTATGAATTTTATAACTCATGAATTATGTTTTTGGCCGACCCACGGGCCTCAAGTCATGGCTTGTTCAGGTATGTTCAAGCATGTATACGATTATCATGATTTAACTAGTCCATGAACTTGTGTATGTATTATTATGAGCACTATATATGTTTTGGGAGTAGTACCGAACACCGAGTAGGTTTGAGGCTCAAGTTAAGTCCTAAATCTCATGAACTACGTGCCACTGTAGGTATGTTGGGACCCATTTCACATTTTTCCCTGGCCCAAATGGCCCTTTTTCATGTGTGATCACGTTCTTCATGGTTCTTACCCTTGGCAAGGTATGAACACTCTCATGACGAGGGTTACAAGCCGGGCTTCATGTGTGCTCATATGAGGTANATGTGTGATCACGTTCTTCATGGTTCTTACCCTTGGCAAGGTATGAACACTCTCATGACGAGGGTTACAAGCCGGGCTTCATGTGTGCTCATATGAGGTATGTTGGTTAAGAGAATCTCCCACTGTTCCTCATGATTCATGCATGTTATAATTATGTATGTTGGGTCAAGTTATGTTAAGCAAAGCTCTTCTATTATGATTATGACTATGTTTATGTTATGAATTTTTTGAAAACCTTGAGTCGTATGATATGTTATAACGATTTATGATACGAGAATGTTGTCCTACTCTTATGATGTTTTATGAACGTTATATATGTTTTAAATGTCTGTTTTACTTACCTTGCATACTCAGTATATTCCACGTATTGACTGCATACTTTCTATGTTGTATCGTCTCATGATACAGGTCGCAGTTCTTAGGCTTATCCTCGCCCCTAGATAGATTCGGACTTGCTCTCAGCGCACTTGGTGAGTCCTCATGTTCTGAGGGTTACATGTTCACTCTATGTTATTCCTTCAGTTTTTGGATGTTGGATTAGTTGGGGAGTTTTCCCATCAATCCGCCTTTCATGTTTAGAGGCTTATCAGACTACAATTTGTAATCCGCCGTATTGTTTAAGTCTTGTACTAATTTTCCCTTATGCTATGTTATGAGTACGTTCTCTATATAAGCCTTCCGCTCATGTGGTTGATTTAGATGTATGCTTATGTCATGGGTCGACTTGGGGCCTCTCGGGGCTCCTTGTCCCATGTCTACGATCCGGGTGTATATTTGGGTCGTAACAAACTTGGTATTAGAGCCACAACTTTTAGTGTCCTAGGGAGTTTGAAATCCACGTTAAGTAGAGTCTTTTTCATGAGTGTGAAACACGCCACACTTATGACGAAGAGGCTACTAGACATTTAGGAAATGTTCCCTTTTTCATGATCTATGTCGTGCGATGAATGTCCTTTACTCTTCTAATTCGTGCTATTCATGTTTGCAGAATCATGCCTTCACATCGAGTTAATGCTAGGAGAAACGGAAATGGTGATGATCAGAGGGTGCCCATGGCGGTGAGCATCAGCCAGCTCCACCCGTTCATGGGGAGCATGTACCAGAGCCAGCTGCCCATGTTGAGTTTAGAGCGCCGATTCAGATGTTAGCACAGGCCATGAATCCCCAGGTCTAGAATCAGAAGGTGGCGCATTTCCCTCAGAATGGGAATGAAGCGACATCTAGAGTGAGGGATTTCTTGAGGATGAAACCTCTGGAGTTCACCGGGTCAAAGGTGGACGAGGACCCACACGATTTTATAGAGGAGATTCTGAAAATCTCCCAAGTTATGGGGGTGAACAATGGGGAATGTGTTGACTTGAACTCATACTAGCTAAAGGGGGTAGCTCATATATGGTTTAAGAAATGGAGAGATGCTAGGGCGGCGGGTATAGACCTGATAGGTTGGGATGAGTTTCACACTGCATTCATGGATCGATTCTTCCCTCGGGAGATGAGGGAGCTCAAGGAGGCCGAGTTTGTGAATATGAAGTAGGGAAGCATGTCTGTCCAAGAGTATGCATTGGAGTTCACTCGGTTGTCTAAATATTCTCCTGAGTTGGTGGCGGTTCAGCAGGCTCGGGTGAGCCATTTTGTGCATGGTGTGGAAGATTACTTGGACAAGGATTGCCGGATCGCCATGCTTCACTGGGACATTGACTTTCCCCGTATTGTATTGCATGAACAGATCCAGTTGGTCTATAGTAGGTATAGAGAGGCCAAGAGGGCTAAAACAGACAGCTACGGGGTTTCTCAGGCTAGGTCAGGGGGTGAACCACATCAGCAGTCCCAGCACAGGTGCATTGCTCCAGTCCCATCATCGGCCAGCACACCATCCAAGTTCGGGGGAGACCAGAGGAGCAGTACTACAGGCTCGAGGGATCATGGTAGCATGTAGGTGGAGCGCACTTTCCCGACTTGTGCGAGATGCGGCAAAAATCATCTTGGGAGGTGTATGGTCGGTGCGGATACTTATTTCGGGTGTGGCAAACCTGGGCACAGGATCAGAGATTGCCCTGCAGCCAGTTCTACCGCTCCAGCAGCACGACCCCCTCAACAGGGTGCCTCCACTAGTTCAGTAGGTGGTCAGCGCCGAAACAGGTTTTATACCCTAGTGCCTCGCCAGGAGCAGGAGGCTTCGCAGATGTGGTCACGGGTATGTGCAAGTCTTCCATATTGATGCTTATGCTTTTTTTGATCTAGGAGCTACATTGTCTTTTGTGACCCCTTACATTTCTAGTAATTTTGGAGTTAGTCTTGAAATTCTGTCAGAACCGTTCTCCGTATCTACTCCAGTCGGTGAATCAGTGGTAGCTAGACGGGTGTATAGGGATCACCCCATTATGGTGTTGAATAAGGTTACCTTCGCAGACTTAGTAGAATTGGCCATGACTGACTTTGACATCATTTTGGGTATGGATTTGTTATTTGCATGTTACGCTTTGATTAATTATAGGACCCGTGCGGTGGAATTTCGATTTTCGGGTAAGTCAGTTTTGAAATGGAAGGGTAATTCAACCAGCCGGATGGTTTATTTCATATCATAAGGCTATGAAAATGATCTCTAAGGGTTGAATGTACCACCTAGTTAGGGTTAAGGATGTAGAGTCCGAGACCCCGACTATTCAGTTAGTCCCAATGGTCTGCGAATATCTAGAGGTTTTCCCCGATGATTTGCCAGGTGTTCCTCTGGAAAGGGAAATTGATTTCGGTATAGATCTTCATGCAACTTATCTCCATTCCTCCTTATAGGATGGCTCCAGCTGAGCTAAAAGAGTTAAAAGAACAGTTGAAGGACTTGTTGGATAAGGGTTTCATTAGACCAAGCAAGTCACCATGGGGTGCACCAGTTCTCTTTGTTCGAAAGAAGGATGGATCCCTTTGGATGTGTATTGATTATCGGCAACTTAATAAGGTCACCATCAAGAACAGGTACCCCTTGCCCAGGATTGATGATTTATTTGACCAGCTCCAGGGTGCCAGGTGTTTCTCGAAAATAGATCTCAGGTCTGCACACTTTTTACCAGTCAAGACCATTGATTCGGTGGATGATTATGCCAAGTTGTATATTTTAGAGTTGGTTCGACTTCATGGAGTTCCCTTGTCTATTATTTCAGACCGGGGTAAATTTACCCCTCAGTTCTGGTGGTCTTTTCAGAAGGGACTTGGGAGTCAAGTCAAGCTCAACACAGCCTTTCACCCGCAAATGGATAGCCAGGCGGAGCGGACAATCCAAACTCTTGAGGAAATGTTGAGGGCATGTGTTATGGATTTTAAGGGTAGTTGGGATGATCATTTTCCCTTAATCGAATTTGCTTATAATAACATCTATCACTCCAGTATCCAGAGTGCTCTTTACGGGAGAAGGTGTAGATCTCCTGTCGGATGGTTTGAGGTTGGTGAGGAAACTATGATAGGGCCAAATTCCGTTCACGAGGCGATGGTGAAGGTTCAGTTGATAAGGGAATGGTTGAAAATCACTCAGAGTCGTTAGAAATATTATGCCGATGTGAGGAGGAGAGATTTGGAGTTTGAGGTGGATGATTGGGTATTTCTAAAGGTATCTCCCATGAAGGGAGTCATGCGGTTCAAAAAGAAAGGGAAGCTCCATCCCCTCTATGTTGGCCCCTACCGGGTTGTGAGGAGAGTTGGTAAGGTGGCGTATGAGTTGGACTTGCCCTCGGAGTTATCTTCAGTTCATCCTGTGTTTCATGTG
>JACEIK010004783.1:0-57997 GCA_018107945.1 Datura stramonium
CCGAGTATGCAAGGTAAGTAATACGGACATTAAAATGTAAAATAAACTCATAAATAAACATAGGAGGAGGACATCATGCTTGTATCATAAACTTCGTAAGTAAACATAAGTCTCAAGACTTTCAAATCATTCATTATCATAATCCTAAACAAACTTTATCAAAACATAACTTGAGCCAATAACTTAAATATAACAATGCATAAGACATGCGGAACAATGGAAGGACTCTTCATAACCGACACCATCATGGTAGAGCCTTTAATGATGCCCCAACTATCTCACTCAAGTAGGCATAGCCGACCCTGGCTTGCCAGGAGAGGGTCATGCATTAGGCGTGATATCACATTTGAGGGGATTATTATCAATACAATATGTCACTAGAAACCCATGGTGGCACGTGGTTATGAGACACCAGCGTAGTGCTTTGAATGTTGGGTTGCTCGATGCTAGACACGGCTTCCAAAAACATGCATATAGGATCATATGTAAATCAGTAACATCATGCATTAAGATTCATTGGCTAAAAGATAACATTTATCATCATTGATCCCCTTTAAGACAGGCTTAGACAAGAATCAAGGCCCTTTTTATCGGCCAACATCATAAATCGATAAATCATGTAATTCGTTTCATAAACCGTAAATCATTGTTCAACGTGTAGGCATTGACCAATACTTTAACATACTCAATTCTTTCAAAAATATACTCATAAACTTGGAAACTTGAAATCATATTTTCCCATCATCAATAAGCTCAAAATATTGAATATTCATCATAAATCATAACTTTCATGAACCTTCATCAATGGGCACTTTAGATTTAAAAAGTTTGAAACATGATTTTAAAGAAAATAATATAAAACCTTCCCATCATTCATAATTCAAGAATTAAAACTCAATTAAATCATACCCATAAAGAGAAATCACATTTTCATGTATTTAGGTAAAACCCCATGGAATTGAATAGGAGGATTCATGATTAAATTCGAAATTTAGGCATGGGTGTGAAAGGATTCACCCATTCTAAACCCTACATACCTGGGAAGGATGAATCTACCACCTCAGCGATTGCCCAAGAAGAAATTGGAAGAAGAATCTCTTAGAGAAGCTCTTGATCACCTCCTAAATTTCACAAACTTGCATGCTTGGAAGGAACACACTTAGAATAGTTTTTCCCCTGCTAAAAAGCCACTAAAACGAGCTTAAAACGTAGTATAGGGCCTTAAAATGAAGAAATGACGAAAATACCCTTACTGATTACGCAGAAAATTGCCCACTGGACCAAACAATGGACGAACCAACGGGTCGTTGGAAGATACCACGACCCGTGGTATCAGCCCGTGCTAAGCACTTCCCCAATCCATATCTCGAAATCAAACCACGGAGATACAGGATGGGTCATCCTAAGTTTCAACGAGTCGTTCCTTCAGTCGTTGTTTCCTTCTTCTGAAACTCTGCACTTCTATTCAACGAGCCTCACCATGACTCTTTATAAGATACAGCGGGTCATGGTTCCCATCCATCATTTCCCACTGGAGATCTGGTCTCCCTCATCACGGCTCTTCACAACAGGTCATTGCATGACTCGTTAAACTCCCCAACTGCTAAGCCCATCTCCTACCACGACCACTAACAATGACTCGTTGTTTCATATAATGAGTCATTACATCAATCGTTTCCTCCACTGCCACCTGAACACCTGAACCAATGACTGCCAACAACAGCTTGCTGTTTTATACCACGGGTCGTTGTACCTCCCGTCCTGCAACTTTTTCCCAACTTTCAGCAGTTTTGCATTTTAGCTTCCTGGGTATAATCTAGGCACTTACGTGGTATTACAATATCTCCCCCTTAGGAACATTCATCCTCAAATATAGGAAACAAGCAGCAAACAGAAACATACAATTTATCATAGCCATATATTGATCATTTTAACTAAATTTTCACGAAATGACTACCTCCGAATAAGACTACATAGATGAACTGACCTTATACTTCACATACACATTTATACACATAAAAGAAACTTGTACACATGAACCGAACATGAAATCTAGATAGAGTCATAGGGAAAAACTGGTACCTCTAGTCGAAATTGATCCAGTAGAGAACAAATGTGGGTATCTAGCCATTATATCCGCTTGTAGCTCCCTCAACATGCTGATTTATCCACAATACTTTAACTAAAGCTACTTCTTTGTTCCTTAGCTTACGGACTTGACGATCTATGATTTTCACCAGAATTTCTTCATAGCTAAGGCTATCCTTTACACCAACACTTTAAACCGGGACTACTAGAGCTGGATCACCCAAGCACTTTTTCAAGAGCGATACATTAAAAATGGGATTAACTGAAGCTAACTCTAAAGGCAAGTCCAATTCATACGCCACCTTACCAACTCTCGTTATAACCCGGTAGGGGCTAACATAGCGGGGACTAAGTTTCCCTTTCTTTTCGAACCGCATAACTCCCTTCATGGGAGATACCTTAAGAAATACCCAGTCATCCACACCAAACTCCAAATCCCTTCTCCTCACATCATCATACGATTCCTGACAACTCTGAGCCGTTTTCAATCGATCCCTTATCAATTGAACCTTCACCATCGCCTCGTGAACTAAACCTTTTCCTATCATAGCTGCCTCACCAACCTAAAACCATCCAATGGGAGATCTACACCTTCATCCGTAAGGAGCCTCGAACGGTGCCATTTAGATACTAGAGTGATAGTTGTTATTATAAGAAAACTCGATTAAGGGAAAATGATCATCCTAACTACCTTTAAAATCCATGAAACATGCCCTTAACATGTCCTCAAGAGTCTGGATTGTCCGTTCTTCCTGGCCATCCATTTGCGGATGGAATGCGGTGCTGAGCTTAACTTGAGTACCAAGACCCTTTTGGAAAGACCTCAAAAATTGGTAGGCAAACTGAGTACCTCGGTCTAAAATTGAATCTTCGTTAGAGAAGGTGGTTGGAGCTATTGAATGATTACGACATGAGTGTTCTATACCACCCGGGCAAGGCCAATGTGGTGGTTGATTCCCTAAGCAGAATGTCCATAGGGAGCGTGACTCATGTTGAGAAGAGCAGAAAAGAACTGGCAAAGGAAATTCACATATTAGCTCGGTTGGGAGTGTAGTTGGTCGATTCAGCCGTGGGTGGAGTAGTAATGCAAAGTGGATCAGATTCCTCATTTGTCATTGAAGTTAAGTTAAGGTAGGATGACGATCCCATACTATTTAAGCTAAAAGAAGCAGTTCTCATAAAAGAAGTGGAGGCTTTCTCCAAAGGGGGAGATGGTGTGCTCCGTTACCAGGGCAGACTATGTGTTCTGGATGTAGGTGATTTGAGACAATAGATACTGGTGGAAGCACACTGTTCTAGATATTCTATCCACCCAAGTGACACTAAGATGTACTGTGATCTACGGGATATCTACTGGTGGAACGACATGAAAAGGGACATTGCAAAATTTGTGGCTAAGTGCTCGAACTGCCAGCAGGTTAAGGTGGAACATCAGAGATTTGGGGGTATGACTCAGGATATTCACATACCCACATGGAAGTGGGAATAAGTGAATATGGATCTTTATTACGAGGTCTACCTCGTACTCCCCGGCGTATGACTCAATTTGGGTGATAGTGGATCGAGATGACAAGTCAGCACATTTCCTCCCCGATTAAAATAACAAACTCAGCTAAGGATTATGCTAGGCTTATATCAGGAGTTAGTCAGACTGCATGGAGTGTCTTTGTCCATTATTTCAATAGAGGTACCGGAGTTCACCTCGAATTTCTAAAAGTCATTGAGAAAGGACTACGTGCCGGGTCAAGATCAGCATAACTTTTCACCTTCAGACGGATGGACAAGCTGAGCGGACTATTTAGACCTTATAAGATATGCTGAGAACATGTGTGATCGATTTCAAGGGAAGTTGGGATGCTTACCTACCTCTCATCGGTTGCATACAACAACGAGACACCACTACGGTATTTAGATAATCTGTTTGAGGCATTATATGGTAGGATATATAGGTCTCCTACAAGGGTGGTTTGAGTTTGGTGAAGCTACCTTGATAGGGCCAGACTTCCGGTCATGAAGCTATACGAAAGTGCAACTTATCGAAGGTTGAAAACGGTGTAGCGAAACCAAGAATTTATGCGTGTGAGGAGGAGAGAGTTAGAATTTGTTGTAGATGATTGGGTTTACCTAAAAATTTCACTCACGAAGGGGTTGATGAGGTTTGGAAGGAAAGGATAGTCCAACATATGTAGGACCCTACGAGTTCTAAGGAGAATTGGCAATGTAGCATATGAGTTAGGTTACCCTAAATTAGCATCGTGCACCCAGAGTCTTCCATGTGTCACTGTTGAAGAAGTGCATCGGTGACCTGAGCTTGTGCCACTAGACAATGTGGGAGTGAAGGATAGTCTCTCTTATGAAGAATCCCGGTTCGGATCCTAGACCGGTCAAGTTCGTGGGCGAGGAAACAAGGAAGTCGCTTCAATGAAAGTCTTGTGGAGGAACCAGCTAGTTGAGGGAGCCACATGGGAGGCAGAGTGGACATGATGGCGAAATATCCTCACTTATTCCCCTTCCAGTTCGGTTCCAACATCGGGTACTAAATTCCTCCTCAATACTGTTGATTACGTACTCATTAGCTCTATTTAGATTTTCGATATGCATCATATTAGCATCAACTCTGTTAGAATGGTTAAACTAGTTTAGAGTCAATCATTCATCTAGAAATCAGTTCATAGTCTCGTGCAGGAATTTGCATCTCTTCTCCGGTTTTCCGGCGGTTTTAACCTTCATTCGGATGAATGATCCTAAAAGGGGAAAATATTGTAACACCCCGAAAATTTCTAGACCAAACTCAAGTCAACCCAGATTAAACCAATAATTTTTTGCCTCAGAACAACCGAGACAACAAGTCGTGGTCAGCTCTAACGACCCATTGTACGTTCGTGAGCCGACCCTACCTTGGTCGCCGAGAACCAGACATGGAACAACCCGTTGTGAGGAGCAATTAGTCATGTTGTTTCTCATTGTATTCCAAATTTAGAGATCAATTTTTCCCTTTCCGCCCACGAGTTGTACGACGAGTCATCGTTTGAAGTAATGACTCGTGAGGTATTTCGTTGGTTGAAGCCTAGAGAATGTTGAAAATTTCCTTCTTAACAATGAGTGGAAACAATGACCTATTGTATCACACAACGAGTCGTGAGTCCATCTGTGGTGACAACTGAAATCCTCAGACTTTTCCAGTGGAGATGACGAGTAAAGATACAACAACCTGTTGGTTCTACCAATGAGTCATTTTGTCGCTGGGTGTTGGGGCTCCCGGGTTTTCTGCTAGTGACGGGAAGCACCAATGACCCGTTGGTTCCTCCAACGAGTCGTGGTCACCTTGTTGCCCATTCAGTAAGCGAAAATCCAAGCTCCAGGACCAATGACTGGTCCCTTTAACGAGGTTGTGGTCTTAACCAATGACTCATTGGTGGCCGTTGGTCCTTGTCGGGCGTTTTTCCATATTTTTCTCAAGGTTATGTTAGTAATTTTCCAACTTTTTAATCTCTAAACCCCATCATTTTAGGAACATTTGGAGATAATTAAATGGGTAATCGACTAGATCCCCCTCATTCTATATCCTTTCTCGATCTCAGTGAAGAACTCTCAGACATACTCCTCAAGGTAAGTTAGCGCAATCGACTTTTCTTCTCAGATTCTCAAGAGATTTTCTCTGAAGTTTCATCTGTGAGAATTTAGCAGAAATTTTCTTCCCTTGTTCCCCAGAATCCATCTAAATTTTCTATCGGATCTGAGTGCGGATTATTCGAATGTGGATAAATTTTCAGCCCAGATTATGGCTATATCATGTAGAATATTATTCATGTTAATTGTTGTTATATTTCTGCTATCTTGTGACTATGTTGATACCTGTTCTTGTAAATGGAATTCTAGCCCTAGCTTTGAATGCGATAAATTAGAGTTTTGTAGAATTGATTAACAGTTTTCATGTTTCTTGATTCCACAATAGTGTTGGGATTTCCCCCATATTGTTAATATTAACTGAAATTTTAGTCAGTTGCATGCTAGTCCAGTTTCAGTTAGAATATTAGCATACTCGGTATTTTCGAAATGTGGTGATCGGATTGACTATAGTCTTTTCTTGAGGTGTCAATGGTGCCTCCAGGATGTCAATTATCAAAATCAGTTATCAGTTATTAGATATTAGTTAGTTCTTTAGACAGTTACGACGCGTCTAGATAAGTAAAAGCTACGATCGGTCTTAGAACCACCAGCTTCGATTTTAGTTTGTTCTTTAGACGGTTCACGACACTTCCCGGATGCGCGGCTACGCGGTCTTAGAACACCGGTTAAAGAATTCCGATCCGATAAGACTCTCAGGGTATTTCCTGATAATTATTCCTGACTTTGTCTTGGACCCCAGTTTTGAGCTATCGGTTTAGTAGTGATTAAGACTATCCAATGGGAGTAGAACTTATGCCAAGTAGGACCGGTTTCCTAACACACTCGGGTTCCCAGAATTCTGTTACCACAGTAGGTTATTTTATTGGCCCCAGACTTTGTTGATCACCCAGTTCATGCCTTTATACCCTGGCAAGGTATATTGGCTGATAGGGCATCATACATCGAACTCACGTCTAGCTCACGTGGTTATATGTCAGTTATAGACTCTTCCACTAGTTAGTACAGTTTCATTTTATCTCAGCTTAGTTTAGTTCAATTTAGCTCAGCTCAGTATTTTAGATTCAGGACATGTCTATGACCATCAGCCAGGGTCATTATTGACCATATTAATTATATGTTTAGTTGTTCAGTTTCTAGTATTTCAGTTGGTCATTTCATGTCATTTCAGTTCATTTATTCATTTCTACATGTTTATATTATCTCTCACTTACTCAGTACATTCAAAGTACTGATGCATACCTTCTATGTTGTATCGTATCATGATACAAGTGCCGGGTTCTTAGCCTCCGCATTGTTAGTCGATTCCGTTAGGTGATATCAGCAGCTGCAGTTGGTGAGTCCTCATCATTCGAGGAAGATATTTATTTTTCAGTTATTTTCTTTCAGTTAGACTTTAGAGTTAGCTGGGGGCTTGTCCCAGCAACTCAGCAGCTAGATGGCTTTGAGACATAGACTTAGACAGTATTATTGCTTTTCAAATGTATGAGAACTTTTATCAAAATAGCTTTATTAAATGATTTTATTATTTAAAGCTTCTACATATGTTTACTCAAATTACCAGTGTGCTGATAGACCATGGGTTGGCTTGGGGTTACTTATAACCCAAGTACCATGTATCATCAGTATAAACTGAATCGTGACAAGGTGTTAGTCAAATTCTCATCTCCGAAGCTAAGGCACCTGGCGCCCACACTATCCGAGAGAACCAACTTTGGAGCATTTTCTCTGAAACACAAGGGTGGGCGCCACACAACCATAGCTCAGTAGGAGCTTTGCAAACTCTTCTTTATACCTTGAGTCATTTTTGGTCCTTTTTCTTGGTTTCCTTCTCAAAATAACATTCATTAGCTCATAATACACACAAAAACATGAATTCAATCATTTCATAAGGATTATGAACTAAAAACAAGGCAAAATATGGGTAAAAACATGGAAAATGGGCATAATATTATGTCCAACATCACACCTGATTAAATCATTATTCATTCTCGAACAATCCTCAACTCCATGCACAAATTCATAGTTTCTCATCATTTATCTCTCCATCAATTCACACTCACACCACAACTAGCGGAGAGGAATGCTATTAAAGTGGTTCATCAACTCAAGCAATTCACATCAAACACAGGTAGAGTTTTCATATTCAAGACTACAAACTCCTATGCTTGACTCACTCTTTCAAGCAGGGCCAACACGATTAAATACAAACATGCAACGTATCAGTACCGACCAGAATCTTATGCCCCTCACTTTTAGTGATGTTCCTCTCTCAAAAATTATCAATGCAAAGCAAGGAACATGACAAGTAAGGCACACTCACACTAAAAAAAGATGTATCATACATATGCAACATACTATAAGCTTTCCTTTCATGTACACTGAACTACTTAGTTATTTCAAAGATTAAGATCATAAGGATTTTCTTAATTGAAATGTCGATAAGGGATGGGTAGGAATGATTTTCTTTTATAATGACTACCATCTAAGATCTTTAAGACATTTTTTATCTTTCAAGTCCACAACTATTTATTATTGTTCACCCTTCACTTTTACTCACCTTTTTCTTTTCTTTTCATGCCCCTTTATTCACTACTTGACTGCTAGACTTTGCTCATAGAATCACTGAGAATTTTCACTCTTAACACTCTTTCTTTTATTTTCCTAGCAGAAAGCAAACAATTCATTTTACGGGCCCCTTCTTCCTATTTTCTTTTCTTACTTTCCACATATTTCTTTCTTTCCCTTCCCTTGTCATTCATGCTTCGATGGACCTTCACTTTCAAGTCTCAAAAGTGCCTAAGACTACTTTTGGATCAACAATTCTGGTGGTCTTAAAAAAAAGGGAATAAGCTACTTTTGCGGCTAAGAAAAATAAGGCTTAAGGCTCAAAGGGGTTAACTAGGGAAAATGTTCCTTGAAGGTAAAACAAGCATGGGAAACATGGCTTTTCAAAGAAACTCCTTGATCATCTCTTAACTCTCTACACAACTAGCATCCAAATCATACACTAAGAAAAGTTCTAGATGCACAATATATAAAAAACAAGCAATTAATCTCACCTCACATGGCATTAAGAATCTAGTCGATTTCCTATATCTACATATTCATACAATCACATAGAATGACATTTTCCTTATTAAGCCCTACAAGTGTCTTAAGTCGTGTTAAAGAACTTTATGTATCTTTCATGGAATCTCACTTAAGATGACCACTTTGTTGTTTATAGCTTAGCGTCTAAGTTGAATGTCAAAGAGCACAAGAGTGACTTATGTCTGACTCCAACAAACAATAAAAGAAAAAGCATGACTAAATTCCCTTAATATGGTCATCAACCATCTATCATAGGGAAGGGTCACTACTCTATGGCGACACACGACTACTAAAGATAAATAAAAGAAAATTATGTGGTTTAAAGGTCTTCCCATTAGAAAAGAACCAAGGAGATAAGAAAAATCGAAGGATGGGTGAGACATGTCATTTCAAAAATTTCAAACAACTGGCTTGATGGCATACTCACCCTTAACTTCAAAATTCAAGGAGACATACCCTCACGCCACACTTAAAGTCTTGCTCTTTCCTCGGAGAAACAAAATTAAGATCAAATTAGAGTGAGAATTTACTCCCTGAGGCCCTCTATGGCTATCTAGCAGCGGAGTTCTTGGATTTACGGGTTGCATGACCCCACACTTAAGATAGAACCGTGCTCCTTAGCCTTGATTCCGGGTACTCATACTTCCCTTCACTACAAAGAAAATCAACGGTGACACTATATATAAAAATAAGACAATGACATTTTTTACAAGGATTAGGTTTGCCTTCCAACAAGAACCAGAACATCATGACACGATGCAAGACCCCTCAATCATTTTGCAAGAAAATTGAGGTCCTCTCTCTATTAAGGTTGTCCTCATAATAGTACTTCACCCTTTATCCATTAACCAAGAAGGTTCTATCAGACCCCAAGGGTTTTAACTCCACTGCTCCTGTCATTCACATTCACAATCTCAAATGGGCCCGACCACTTTGATCTCTCAAGTTTCCCCCAAACAGCTTCAACCTCGAGGTTGTACAATAATACCAGCTTCCCTACTTGAAACTCACGAGGTTGAATATGCCTATCATGCACTCTCTTAGGTAGCTTCTTGTACATTTTTGCATTTTCATATATACTAAAATCGGAACTCATCAACTCATCTAGTTACAACAACCTATTCTAACTGATAGCCTCCATATCCATATTCAACTTTTGTATAGCCCTAATATGCTCGGTGTTCTAGCTTAACTAGTAAATGACATGCTCCGAAAACTAACCTACATGGTGATGTGCCAATAGTAGTTTTGAAAGTTGTCCAGCAAGCCCGTAGTGCATCATCCAACTTGCTAGACCAATCCTTTCTATTTGTGCTCACGATCCCCATCAAGAATTCTTTTGATCTCTTGATTTGACACTTCTACTTGTCCACTGCTCTGCAAGTGATGAGTTGTGGCTACCTTATGCTTCACATTGTATTTGCTTGATGATTATTGAAGAGTCGATTGCAGAAGTGCATACCTTCATTGCTAATGATGGCTCGAGTGTACCAAAATTAGTGAAAATATATTCTTCTTCAAAAATGATTCTTTGCCTTTGCATCATTGGTAGGCATTGCTACATCCCTCCACCCACTTTGACACATAATCAATTGCTACCAAAATATACGTGTCCCTGTTCGAAGGGATTGAAGGGTCCCCATGAGAATCAATTCCCCAACAATCAAACACTTCCGCTATAAAGGCCTCACCTGGGCATTTCTGCCTCTTTGAAATATTCCCTATTCTCGACAAGCTGGCCACAAGATTTAGCAAACAAATATGCATCCTTGAACATGGTGGACTAATAAAATCCATCTTGAAGGACTTTTGTTGTGGTTCTATCTCCCCTATGGTGTCCACCATAAGGTGAAGAATGGCAGCTCTCCAGAATCTGGTGCACTTCTCCCTCGAGAACACATCTTCTAACTAGTGATCGGGACCTATCTTGTACAAGAAGGGTTCATCCCATATGTAGAATGCTTGCTGTCATGAAGTAGTTTCCTTTTTCTATCTGGGGTTGTATCCCAGGTGGATACACACCACTAACTAGAAAATTTACCATATTAGCATACTATGGCAACTCCAGTGAATGCTTGAACAAATAACTGTTCGTCGAGTCTCAACAATATTAGTCTCACAATCAATAGCCACGTCTTCCAACCGAGATAAGTGATCTACTTGGTTCTTTGTGCATTTCCTATGTCAAATTCTTACAGTAATAGTATTCACCGAATGAGCTTGGGTTTAGCATCCTTCTTTGCAAAAAATCACCTGATTGCAGCATGATCAATGTACACTATCACTTTTGTCCCCACTAGATAAGCTCAAAACTTATCAAACACATACACCACTGATAATAACTCCTTTTTGGTCACAGTGTAGTTTTTCTAAGTTGTATCTAATTATTTTATTGCATGGTAAATGGGCTGAAACCTCTTCCCTAATGCGCTTCAAGACATCTCCCTATAGAGAAATCGTGACATACATCACAATGAATGGTAATATCAGTCTGGGGCAATATTGATTAGAGATGTGATCAACTTTCTTCAGTGTGTTGAAAGTCTGCACGCATTCTCTATTGAACTTGAACTTCACATCCTTCTCCAAGAGTTTGCACATTGGGTTAGCTATTTCAAAAGGTCTTAAATGAACACTCCTGCAAAATCAGCGTGATAAAACTCTGCCTCCCCTTTTCACAGAAGAGACAAGGGGTATTTTCCAATGGCCTCAATCTTAGCTCTGTCGACCTCAATACCTGCCTTTGAGAATTTTGCTGACCAGGGGATTATCCTTCATGTACCATGAAATGGCACTTCTTCCAGCTCACTGCAAAATTGAATGTCATCTGGCTAGTACAACATCCTAAATGATTCAAACAGTCATGGAAGTCACTTTCTCATGAGCTGAAAAGTCATCCATAAACACTTCCATGAATTTCTCCACCATATACGTAATCAAATAGCCGTATGAATGTTCCTAGAGCATTAACATAGTCTAAATAGCATCCTTCAGAATGTAAAGGTACTGAAAGGATAAGTTAAAGTGGTATTCTCCTGGTCCTCCTATGCGATCATGATCTGATTGTAACCTGAATACCCATCCAAAAAACAATAGTAGTCATGCTAGGTTAACCTATCTAATATTTGATCCAAGAAAAGCAATAGAAAGGGGTCCTTCCTGGTGGCCACATTAAGCTTTCAGTAGTCAATATAAATCCTCCACCCTGTGACTGTTCTCTGGGGTATAAATTCATCCCTCCCATTATGCACTACCGTCATCCCACCCTTTTTGATCACCCAATGGTAATCCATGTCGGGTAGATGACTCTTGCATCTAGCCACTTTATTATCTCCTTATTTACTACCTCCTTCAAGATTGGGTTCAGTCTCCGTTGATGTTCAACACTGGGTCTGGCTCCCTCTTCCAGCAATATCTTATGCATGTAAAGATTTGTTTATCCCTTTATATATCATCTATTGTCCACAAGTGCGTCACACGACACCTTTGCATTTCCATCAACCTGTCAACCTATTCATCATACAACAAAGCAGATATTATCATAGGCAGTATGTTGTCACTGCCCTAGAAAGCAGTTTCAAATGCGCATGCTTAAGTTTCAATTCAAGAGAGTAGCTGGCTTTTATAATGGATAGCTTCAAACTTTTCCCAAGTCAAGGTTTTCAAGTGTCTCAAGTACCCTCTCTACTAACATAGGCATTGGTGGCAGCCAAGAATGCCAAGCATTCAATCTTCTCTAATTTCTCCTATTCTTATATACCAATGCTCTCCCAAGTGGATCATCTGTGATAAATATTGCTCTAAGGCGTTAATAGACATGATCGGCTCTACTTCCATAATGAACTTGATCTCCTTATAATGGGGTGGCAATCTTGCTGCCTAATCACAGTCTTGTCTCGACCATTCACATTCATTGACATCATTACCCGACTTCACATTTATGAGCGTAACAGGCTCTGCCCGGTGGCTAAGAATCCTCTCCCTAAAATAGGGAATTGTTGCATCTGTTGTTAAATCTAGGATTATGAAGTCCAAAGGTAAAATGAAAGGTTCAACCTTAATCAAAACGTCCTCTATGATTCCATCAGGATAAGCATGTCCACGACCCAGGAGTCTACACCTAGACATAACATGGTATTTGAAGTCTAAGTGACCCCAAGTCAACCCTTGGTCTATCATACTGGTATTCTAAGTGAAACAATATATATATAATATATATATATATAATTAATTTTAATTAAATTACATGTTTTTTTTGTTTTTTTAATTTTATATTTTTAAAACATTAAAATTTAAAGCTTAGGTTGAAGTATGAAATTAACTCTGTGTATGAAAGTCTTCTAACTGATGAGTTGTTGGGACAAGCCCCATCTAACTCTATAAATCGAACTAACAATAATAACTCATATGAAAGAGAGTAAAGCAAGTCCCTCAAATGATGAGGACTAACACTTATTTGCGGCGGAGGAGGATTTGAATCGCAACGGCTAAGTATGCGGTATGGGAACCTGCAACTGTATCATGAAATGATACAACATAAAAGTATGTGTCAGTGCTTTGAATGTAATGAGTAAGTGGGAGAAAACATATCTAAACATAAAGTACGACTGAAATGTGTAAACCTAGGAAGGGCTAAGAATAGACCGAGTTGAAGTTGAAAACTGCAGAGAACCTGGAATTTTCACCAGTACAACACAGTGCAGGTGGTGAGGACCCACGACTCGTGACTCGAGTCATGATGAGTTTGAGAGCCTGATGGTATACCACGACTAGTCCTACAAGTCATGTAAAAGGCGGTGAGTGCGACTCGTGGTTAGGAATCATGTTAATTTCTCAGTGGTGCCAAAGTGGGTCATCACAGGTCATGGTGCGACTCGTAGGATGTATCAACGAGTGGTGGTGAGGAGTTGTGGTTAAGTCGTATTTGTTTGGGTGAATGGTACCACGGTTGATGATGAGCCCGCAAGTGTACAGGTTGTACAAGTAATATAGTGGCCCTTCTTAAGAACCGGAATGTCGAACCTACAGGGACTGGACTACAGGGTAAAACCTTCTTGAGTGTTAATTTACTGTAACTCTAATAATGAAGACAACAGTGTAAAGAAAAATTTTTATATTTTGTAAACTATATTTTATACTAAAGTAGACTAATTAATACAAGTGAGTCTGAACGATGAATGTGAGCATGCTGAGGCTAAAACGAACATGTAAAGAAATTAATTATCGTATACATGGTTTATCTTTTCTCCGGTTGCTATTCGGAACTTATGCCAATGGATTAAAAATCTCGTTTTTAACCCAACTTAAGAATCATGAACCTTCCGCCTATATTTCTGTGATAAAAAGAAATTCATGTTCTAGCCATACAAAACCGATTCCACACTTGACTAATACGACTTTCAGGTATATCTCTATCTTTGAATGTAAATCAATTCTCAATTTTCCCAAACAAAGAACAGATCATATCCTATTAATTCACAACTTTCAGTTTCTTGCCCTCTCGGGTGAAACCGGACTTTTCGGGTTTACATTAACATTGGCCAGATATTAATGCAGTAAGAACAAGAATTAAAATAGAACAACCATAGAAGAGATGAAACAACCAAATAATCAACAATTACATTTCAATACAACGGTTTCTAACCTCGGCAAGAAAGGGAATTAGCCACTCATTTGTGGATTGAACATCGTTAGATGAATGTAAATCATGCAAACAATTGAAAGAAAGAAGAAAGGGATAGAAAAAACCCTAAGAATTTTCGTCCTCTCAACTTTACTTTGTAACCCACGTTCTTGCTCTCCACCAAGTCGAATATGTGAAAATAAACCTAGTGTGCTATTTATAATCGTAGGAATTTTTCCCGGAATAACAAGCAACGTGTCACGGAGTGCAACGCAGTGCCTCCGTGACCGCATTCTGCTGTGAACTCATTGGAAATCACCCCAAAAATCGGCCTGGCAGCACCTTTGCCAGCGTTGGCAACGTGGCGCTGCTTGGGCAGCACGTTGCAGCCTCTTGGTCGCGCAGCCACCTGCCGTGGCAGGTTGCCAACGCGCAGGTGGGCTGTCTTGGGCTTAGCCACCTGCCGTGGCGTTGCCGGCGAGGTGGGCTGTTTTGGGTCTCCTCTTTGCCGACGTTTGCGTGTTAGTTCCGTTTCCAAGCCTCTACTTCACCAACTCATGGATTAGCTCCTCAAAAATCATCAAAACCTACAAAACAAGGCTAATCATGTTGGTTGGCAATATCTTCATTTATATAAAAATCACATGAAAATGTATAAAATTACTTAGACAACAAGACTAATTTAAGTTGTAAAATGTATGACGGGCATGATATTTTGCCAGTGATCACAGCCACCACTTAAAGCCTTGTTCGTCCTCGAGTAATACTCACACATCTCATGTAAATGAAACTCTAACATAACTAATCTAGCAAGATAATTCAAGTTACGGCTATGATTATTATTTAAGATAACAAGCTAAAAATAAAGCATGCCACGTTTACAGTCAATGAAATAGGGATACAACTGTCTTAGACTTTACCCCTCAAGGAATCGACTCTCAATCTCAGAAACCAAACTCATGCAATTCAACTGATTAAGAGATCCCTTGAATTATATCTTCATTAAACATGTGCCCTCACGGAAAGAGAGTTACCCCATCGCACGCAAAAACAATTTTTATATCACAACATGTGTGGGTACATAAATAGGATTTCACTCACTCTCACAAAGAATTCACATGCACCAAGTGATGACCCATAAGCTTGCCCTTAGTGTTGTACTCCACTAATTTGAGGATGTATGAATCTTCAAGATCAAGTAGGACTTTTGGGTTGTAATGTACTCGGAATTGTAGGTAGGTACTATTGTGATCAGTAATAGTGACTATCTTCCTAAGCTTTCAATACATCACGCCCTCATTGTGAACTCTTCCTTCCCTTACTTCACCTTTTTATCCTTGGTAGTTCTCTTTTTCCTCTTTCGTTCCCCATTTTTTAGGCACTTTTAGCTCATTAGTAGGTTGTATAAATAATTTTTTCATTCATTTGTTTTCTTACTCCTTACTAACAATCAACCATTTTTACACAAGTGCACCTTTGACCTTTCTCCACTTTTACAACTTCCACTTTCTTTTCTTTTCTTCTTCTCCTCCATTACTCTTTTAGATTTTTCACTTAAGCGCTTCGGAGCTTTGGATCAAATTCAAGGCTAATGAAATAAAAGGATTAAGCTTATGTTGCAGCATATCGAAATAGGCTAAGGCTCAACAGGGCTAACTAGGATTAATTTTTTCAAGGTAGGTAAAACGAGGGATAAAGATTAGGTTCATTCAAAGAAATGCCTAAATCATCTCCTATAATTTACATCCTTCATTCGTTTATATAATCACACCAGGCAAGTTCTAGACATTCCATAATAGCACAGAATACTCAAAACCTTACACTCATGGCACATGCTCCATTCAAGACACATTCCGCAGACTCTTACTCAGCTAATCACAAGAATTTAGAGTTAAGCTCCAATCATATTGAGTCAAATTCAAGAGCCTAAGTGTCTCAAACAAAGTTATACATTTGCATGCTTCCACACTAAACATACTTGCATCTCACAATCATATATAGCACATAACAAGAATATCAAGCATCAAATTAGGCGCGATTCAAAAACCAAAACCTATTGACTAATTTCCTCAAGACGGTCGTCATCCATCCATCGTGACGGTCCTAACACCCCATGACTAAAAAACATTATATACGGACAAATAAAAATAACAAAATAAAATAAAAAGAAAAATTTTTATTCTTCGGTTCAAAGACCCCCGTCGGAAAAGAACCGAAAAGAAAAACCAACGGGTGATGAATCCATGCTTGACTCACAAAAAGTTTTCAAATTTCTCCATTTTTTTCACACAAGCATTATATTCACCAAAAATTAGTTAAGCAATTTTTGAAATTTCCTTGAAATTTCCCTCACCCCACATAAATCATGCTATGTCCTCATAGCATCAAATTAATATTTAAAGAGAGGGTGTGCTCCACGGGCCTTTAGGCCTACCAGCCAACAGTGTGCTTTCGTTCAAAGTTGCACAAGTGGGTGTTCACCCCTTTTTCTCTTCCACGCTTGTTAGCTTCCTCCTTCCATGGTGCTCGGACTTCCCCTCCGGTGACAGCCAACTTTCCACCAACTCTTAGCATCAACATCTATCTCCCCAGTATTGTCAAATGGAATTATACTCTATCTCTTCTCCCCTGAACAATTTCCTACAAGTATGGGCTGTCACGGGGACACTCAAGAGGTTCTAAATGTCGGGCTTCATCGAAAATTCACCCTTTCTTCCTCTTGTAGTTCCTCTTGAATATAGCCTACAAGCATTTACCTGCAATTTGTCACAAGCTTCAGCCTCAGCAATCATCTCCGTGAATTTAAAGCCCATCCTTTTTAGAACCTCTGCATTCTCCTCTTCCTGAACTATCAATGTTTCCATTGCCGCCTTCCATCGCTTCGATTGCTCAAGGAGTTGTTTGAACATGTCTTCTAATCGGTCTTGGCGTCCCAAATCCTCATTTTCCAGCATGCCTGTATTCATCAAATGAACCTTGAAGGATCATAATAGGGGCTCGGGAAGGGGAATATGCATTCGGGCAACCATTCCAATAACCTTCTTGACCACCACATATGTTGCACGTGTTCTGATGCGCCCGGTGGTGTCCTCAAAAATTCAGAAAAGGTTCGTCAAAATATGGTATTCACCATTTAAACCATTTGTATTCACGATGTCATGTTAGAAGGGTATCCAGAAAACCATCAAAAAATGTGAAAAAGATAAAATTAAAAACACGTTGTCAACGCTTGTATAGAATTCGTTAGCAACACTTAGAAAAATTTTACCAGTGCCAGTCCCCGGCAACGGCGCGCAAAAACCGATGAGCCCATGAAGTGTACGGGTTGTACAGTAATATAGTGGCTCTTATAGAGAACCGGAATGTCGAACCTACGGGGCGAGACTACGGTAAAACCTTCTCGAGTGTTAATTTACTGTCAACTCTAATAATAGAAGACAACAGTGTAAGAAAAGTTTTTATATTTTGTAAACTATTTTTATACTAAAGTAGACTAATTATACAAGTAGTCGAACTATGAATGTGTGAGCATCTTGAGCTAAAATGAACATCGCAAAAAGAATTAATTATGATATACATGGTTTATCTTTTCTCCGGTTGCTAGTCGGAACTTATGCCTATGGATTAAGTATTTAACCCAACTTAAGAATCATAAACCTTCCACCTACATTTACGTGATAAGAAGAAATTCATGTTCTAGCCATACAAAACGATTCCACACTTGACTAATACGACTTTCAGGTATATCTCTATCACGAAGGTAAATCCAATTCTCAATTTTCCCAAACAAAGAACAGATCATATCCTATTAATTCACAACTTTCCAGGTTTCTTGCCCTCTCGGGTGGAAACCGAACTTTTCGGGTTTACATTAACATTGGCGGATATTAATGCAGTTAGAACAAGAATTAAATAGAACAACCATAGAAAGAGATGAAACAACCAAATAATCAACAATTACATTTCAATACAATGGTTTCTAACCTCAGCAAAGAGAATTAACCCTCATTTGTGGATTGAACTCGTTAGATGAATGTAAATCATGCAAACAATTGAAAGAAAGAAGAAAGGGATAGAGAAAACCCTAAGAATTTTCGTCCTCTCAGCTGCCTGTAACCCACGTTCTTGCTCTACCTAGTCCAGAGTATGTGAAAATAAACCTAGTGTGCTATTTATAATCGTAGGAATTTTTTCCGGAATAACAAGCAACGTGTCACGGAGTGCAACACTTGAACATTGCCTCGTGACACGTGCCTTGAGGAGGCTGCGGAAATCACCCCGAAAATCGGCCTCGGCAGCACCTGCCGCGTTGGCAGCGTGGTTGCGGCTGCTTGGGCAGAGCGTTGCAGCCTCTTGGTCGCGCAGCCACCCTGCCGTGGCACGTTGCCAACGCCGCGGAGTGGGCTGTTTTAGTCCTCACTCTTTGCCGGCCGATTTGCGTGTTTATCCCGTTTCCAAGCCTCTACTTCACCAACTCATGGATTAGCTCTTCAAAAATCATCAAAACCTACAAAACAAGGCTAATCATGTTGATTTGCTTACATATCTTCACATTTATATAAAATCACATGAAAATGTATAAAATTACTTAGCAACAAGACTAATTTAAGTTGTCAAGCGTATCACGGGCATGATATTTTTGCCGGTGATGGGTTCTGACGATGCGACCCATAGGATGTTGAGTGCAGTCATGGTATCCCAGTCGTGGCCAAATTCGAAATTGGGGAAAATGGTGAGGTGACCATGAGGTAACCACGAGTCATGACTTGATGGTACGACTCGTGGTAGGAGTCGTGCTCGGGGCCGGACCTGCTTTTAAATTTCATTAAGGGCAATTTCAGCTTTTAAACATTTTGGAGCTAAACCACGTCATTTTGAGGTCAGGACGGGGACTTTTAAGGAGGGAAAAAACTCATACTAAATCTCATTTTGGCATTTGCAAGAACTGAGAAGGGAGTAGGAGGAAATTCAAGTGTTCTTCAATTCTCGAACTTTTCACCTAGGGTTTTTCAAGGGAGTTGAGAATCACGTAATTCCAGGTATGTGGGATTTTGAATGGGTAGTTTAGTCCCTACCCATACCCAATTTCTCCTTAATTTCATTTTTAAGTTACCAACTTTTGATGGGTCATAACCCAAATGCACGCTTCCTCACAAATCGATATAGTATGTCGTAGTATGTCTAAAATTATGGGTTTGAATTATTGGGCTTTTTCACTTATTTTATTCATTATTTGATTATTTAATCCCTAAAAGCACATGTGTCGAAATCATGGGGTTTTGGTGAAATTCATGGTTATGGTGATTTTCTCAAGCATGATTTGAACTCTTGAATTTAAGCATGTTTTCAACTACTCATATTATTATGATTATGTTTTCTATAGATTAAGCATTTCATGTATGATTGAGACTATAGGTAATGCCCACATGTCACTTATGATTTATGAACTATGATTTTGGTCGATTAATGGGCCTAATTCCATGGCTAGTATTATGAATTCTCAAGAATGATAAGATTCTCACGATTTAACTAGCGATTCATTTCATGTATGAATTTCTATGAGCGTTGCATGTTTTGGGAGTGGTACTTAACATCAAGTAGGTTCGGGGCCTAGGTTAAGCTTTGAATCTTAGAACTTTGAGCCTAGGACCTCCTCAGTGACTGTCCCCTATTCCTATGGGTCCTTCACAGTGATATCACGCCTTTCTCGGTTCATACCCTTGGCAAGGTATGGACGACCTCCACGACAGCACATAGGTCGGGCTCCATACGTGCTCATATGGGGGTATGTCGGTTATAGAAATGTCCCATTGTTCCTCATGGGTTTTAAGTGAATGCATGATTATGTTCTTGTGGCTCAAGTTATGTTTTATGAAATGTTTTCCCTATATGTTATAACTATGACAGGTTACGAATATTTTGGAAGTACTAAGCCTTACGACATACTTACGATTTCAGTCTTATGATGATGATGTCCTCACTTCTTTAACTTTTATGTTTTAAGTGTTGTTTTGCATACCCTACATGCTCAGTACCTTCCAAGTACTGACCCACAGATTTTCAGGGATCTGATTCGCGGGTTCGGCATCATTCTTAGCTTGCTCTCAATTGGCTCTCGGCTTTCAGTGGTGAAGGTCACTCATGATTCGAGGACTTCATGTTCAGACCTCATTTAGCTTTTGTTTTGAGTGTTGGGGTTATTTGGGGGTCTTGTCCTTCAACCCGTCTATTATGATTGAGGCTTTCAGACTTAAATGTATTATTTCGCTATTTATGCTCAGTTATATTATTACCGTTTCTTATATTTCATGTCACGTTTCATTTAAATTCTTGACTTTTAAGTTAAGTCTTCAGCCTTATGTGTATGAGTTATATTTATGCTCACGCCGTGAAGTTGACTTGAGTCTTCAAGGCTCCTTGTCCCGTGTCTACGATCCGGGTGTACTCTCGGGTTGGAATTTGTAGCCAAATTGCCTGAATTTAGCAATAAGTGAATGTCGAGCACCAAGACCCGGGGTATACTTCAGATATGTCGGCATTCCTACTTGGAAGTGAAGAGAGATCAACATGGACTTTGTAACATGTTTATCCGCACACATAAGCAGTATGACTCCATATGAGTTGTGGTGGACAGGTTAACCAAGGCTGCTCACTTCTTACCGGTCAAAACATTTGATTGACGAAGATTATGCAAAGTTGTACATTTGAGAGTTGGTTAGATTGAATGGGGTGCCCTTGTCCATTATATCAGATAGAGGTACTCAGTTCACCTCCCAATTCTGGAGATCTTTTCAAAAGGGACTTGGCACTCAAGTCAAGCTTAGAACGGCATTTCATATGAAAATAGATGGTGGGCGGAAATGGAGACTATCCGGACTCTTGAGGACATGTTGATATCTTGTGTCATTGACTTCAAAGGTAGTTGGGACGAGCATTTTCCTCTTATTGAGTTTGCCTACAACAACAGCTATCACTCCAGCATTCAAATGGCACCGTTTGAGGCTCTTTACAGGCGAAGGTGTATATCACCCATTGGGTGGTTTGAAGTCGGTGAGGTTCGTTAATGGGTCCATCTCGTATTTCACATATCGCTCTTGAAAAAGTACATGGGAGATCCAGCCTTGGTGGTTCCGGTGGAAAGTGTTGACGTGAAGGATAGCCTCGGTTATGAGGAAATTCTGTTGCAATCTTGGATCGTAAGGTTCGAAGGTTGAGGAACAAAGAGTGGCTTCAGTAAGGTATTGTGGATAAACCCCAGCATGTTGAGGGAGCTATGTGGGAAGTTGAAGTGGATATGATGGCTAAATACCCCATTTGTTCCCTACCGACCAAGTTTCAGTTGGTATCGAGTTTTCATGTTCCATTCATGTGTAGTTTGTTTCATGATATGATATATGTATGTGATGTCTGAATTGATCCAGCTATGTAGTTCTTTTCAGGGGTAGTCATTCCGTCGGTTTTCGATTTAAATGATCAGAATTTGCATATGGTAATTGTATGTTTTTTGTTTGCTTCTTGTTACCTACTTTCGAGGACGAATGTTTCCAAGGAGATATTTTAATATAGAAGGGCTAAGAATGAGCAGGAAGCTAAGTTGAAAACTGCAGAAAACCTGGAATTTTGCACCAGTACAACTCGATATGAATTGTTGTAGAGCCTAAAACTGTGGCCAGTCGTGAAGTTCGGGAGCCTAAGGTTATACCACGAGTAGTCCTCATGAGTGGAGTGGCGAGTGTGTACGACTCGTGGTTAGGAGTGCGGTGGAACTCTTAGGTAGGTTTCCGGTGGGTCATCCCGGGTCATGGTACGACTCGTAGGATGTAGCAATGACTCATGATGAGGAATTGGTTAGAATCGTATTGGTTTGGGTGGATGGTACCGTGGTTGACAGTATGCCTCGTAGGATGTTGGTACGAATCGTGGTATCCCAGTCGTGGATAAATTCAGAAAATTGGGAAAAATGGTGAAGTGACCACAAGAGGTAACCACGAGTCGTGACTTGATGATACGACTTGTGAAAAGTGCAGAATCGTGGTGAATCCAGGACACACTTTCATGGCAATTTCAACTTTTAAACATTTTGGACCTAAACCACGTCATTTTGAGGTTGGGACAGGGTCTTTTAAGGAGAAAAAAAACTCATACTAAATCTCATTTGGCATTTTGCAAGAACTAGAGAATGGGTAGGAGGGAGGAGATTCCAAGTGTTCTTCTTTAATTCTCCAAGTTTTCACCTAGGGTTTTCAAGGGAGTTGAGAATCACGTAATTCCGAGTATGTGGGGTTTTGAATGGGTAGTTTAGTCCCCTACCCATGCCCAATTTCTCCTTAATTTCATGTTTAAGTTACCAACTTTTGTTGGGTCATGCCAAATGCATGTTTCCTCAAATCGATATGAGTATGTCATTAGTATGTCTAAAATCATGGGTTTTTGAATTAGGCTGTTTTCACTTATTTTATTCATTATTTGATATTTAATCCCTAAAAGCACATGTGCCCAAATCATGGGATTTTGGTGAAATTCATGGTTATGGTGATTTTCTCAAGCATGATATGAACTCTTGAATTTAAGCATGTTTTCAACTACTCATCTTATTATGATCATGTTTCCTATAGATTAAGCATTTAATGTATGATTGAAACTATAGGCAATGCCCCTATATCACTTGTGATTTATGAACTATAATTTTGGCCCATTCGAGCCCAATTCCATGGCTACTATTAAGAATTCTCAAGCATGTTATCACGATTTAACTAGCGATTCATTTCATGTAATTTCTATGAGCACGTTGCATGTTTGAGTATTATTTAACACCAGTGAGTTCGGGATTGAGTTGCAGCTCCGAATCTCGAACTATGTGCCATTGTAGGTTATGTTGGGACCTCTTGAGTGATTGTCTCCTATGCCCTATGGGGCCTTCACGAGTGATATCACACGCGTTTCATGGTTCATACCCTTGGCAAGGTATGGACGACCTCCCGACTAGGTTTATAGGTCGAGCTCCATGTGTGCTCATATGGGGTATATCAATTATAGAAATCTCCCATTGTTCCTCATGGTTTTTAACTGAATGCATGATTATGTTCTTGTGGCTCAAGTTATGTTTTATGAAATGTTTTCCCTATATGTTATAACTATGACAAATTTACGAATATTTTGAAAGTACTGAGCCTTACGACATGCCCAATTTCAGTCTTATAATCATGATACCTCTTATTTATGTTTTAAGCATTGTTTGGCATACCCTACATACTCGGTACCTTCCAAAAATCTTGAACCTGGCCCTGCTCCGAATCTTGTCGTGAGTTCGGCATCGTTCCTAGCGTGCTCTCGGTTCTTCTCTCTACTTTCAGTGGTAAGTCCTCATGATTCAAGTACTTCCATATTTGAATATCATTTATCTTTTGTTTTCTAAATGTTGGGGTTAGTTGAGGTCTTTTCCCTTCAACCCGTCTATTATGATTAGAACTTCGAGACTTAAATGTAGTATTCAACTATTTGCACATCAGTTGTATTACCGTTTCTTATATTTCATGTCACGTTTCATTTAAATTCTTGACTTTTAAGTTAAGTCTTCAGTCTTATGTGTATGAATTAGATTTATGCTCACGCCGTAAGGTTGACTTGGAGTCTTCGGGGATCCTTGTCTCGTGTCTATGATACGGGTTTACTCTCGGTCGTTACAAAATGACACGCAATAACCAACAGGTAAGCTGAACTGAACTACTGATGTAAACTGAAATGGTCAAGATGACCCTGTCTGATGGTCATAGACATTCCCTATGTCTAAAATGCGAGTGAAGAGACAACACTAGTGATCTTAGCGGGCGAACTATCAATAACTAACAACGGCCCAAGGCGACTAGTGGGAGAGTCTACCAACCGACATAGCGCCACATGAGCTGAACAGTGCCCTACAGTGGGGACCCAATATACCTCGCCAGGGTATAAAGAGGCATGAACACGTGATCACAAGTGCAGGCCAATCGGGCCAATTACTCTTGTAACCTACGGCGGGCAACATAGTTAAAGGAACTTGGGTGTGGAACTGACCTGTTCGGTGCTAAGAATCTGTTCCCGGAAACCTATACTTAACTACTAAGCGGATAGCTCCCGAGCGGGACCCTAAGACTGATGGGGACATATAACTGAAAGTACCCTAAGAGTCTTATCGGACCCGGTCCCCGAAAATAAGTTCCTGTGGTTAGAACACTTATCTTGGAAATGTCTAAGTGACTTAGTCTAAGAACAAATTGTAACTGAACTGGAGTCCCTGGGGCTGGTCGGAGCTATATAACTAGAATGTCATGACCGACTAATGGACCAAATAACTATAATGCGGATTACGATTCGATAACTAAGAGGCACCACTAACACCTCGAAAAAATGCAATTCAAACTGATGAGTTGACACTTTTCTAAATGATTGACAAATTTAAAAGAATTTAAGGGTTTCATCCAACAAGGGTAAAATCATTCTCATCAAGGGAATAATTGTCCAACATATATATAATAAGATTTACTAGGATATTCATCCCAAAACATACTTTGTATAAATAGACCGAATTTAATACGCACTAATCTTTACTCGAAAATTCAAGGGTTGTGAATCATCTTGGCAAGAACAGCAACAATTTACTTATGTAATAATGAAGATCATATGAGTAATAAACATGGATAAATAACCCAGTTGAAATTATGAAAAACCAACATGAAAATCTCTTCATATTCGAAATCTCGGATAAACTGATAGGGGAGGTATTGGAGGGATATTGGGGGACACAAGGGAAGGACAATTCCCTTGTTGAATTCCCCACATACCTGACTAAACTTTGCCCGGAGAAAGAAGCGAACTGCTGAAAGAGATTAGAAGCCCTAGTCTTTTCTTGGAGGTTCTTGAGGAGAACTTTCGATGTTTCGGAAATGAGAATGGGGAATGAGGAATGAACCATTTTCCACACTTAAACATCTGAAATTATTACTAAAACAAAGTAGTTTAAAGCTTGGGAGAGTAAGAAATTACTAAATAGCCCTTAAAAATTTGTTGGGAAAAACTGCCGGGTACCACACGGGTGCGTGGTGGCTGACCACGACTCATGGTCACACTGGCTAAAACTCAATAAGGCTGGTAACGGGGAACATAGCAGTCGCTGCGGGGACCACGACTCGTTGCCCCCACCCGTCAAAGACCTTTGGTCAACCTTGCGTATTCCTACTCGGTCGACCACGGTGACCTAACGGGTCGTGGTCGGTGACCACGACTCAAGAAGTCCCTCGTTGGGTACCACTTTGCCTCCCTTCTTCAAAATCTCAAACCTCCTTCTCACGAATTATCTAACGAGTCACTTGGGGTCACTTAACGAGTTGTTAGGTGGGTCATCCTGAAGCTTTTCTGCAGCTTTTCCATATTTCAATTTAAGTCCCAGAATTAGATTTTGGATTTCAGACATTACAATATCTCCCCTGGGAAACATTCATCCTCGAATGTTGAAAACACCGCAGGGAAAGCAGAGAGAATAACAATCAAAGTTTCGGATACTATTCGTTTAGTTCCAAAACTATCGGAACGACTACCTCCTTTTTAAAATACATAACACAGAACTGAATTCTCCTTTCATACATACATTCAAAACATGAAAGAGACTTGAACACCTGAACTAAGTCATGAGAACTAAATTAAGTTCTAGGATCAAAACTAATATATCAAAATGTGCACAAAAGCCGGTAGGGAACAAATGCGTTATTTGGCCATCATATTTGCTTCGACCTACCACGTAGCTCCTTCCACCTAGTGATTCCTCCATAAAACCTTTATTGGCTATTCCTTGTTCTCAACCTGAACCTGACGGTCAAGGATCTGTGGTACTTCCTCTTATGAGAGACTATCTTTTATTCCTCTTTGTCAATGGCACAAGCGAGGTTGGATCTCAATGCACTTCTTCAAAATTGACACATGGAAAATTGGGTGTATAACGGTTAGTTCTAAAGGTAATTGTAACTCATAGGCTACATTGCCGATATGCCTTAAAATTCTATAAGGTCCCATATATCTCGGGCGAGCTTTCCTTTCTTTCCAAACCTCATTATCCCTTTCATGGGTGAAATTTTTAGGTATACCCAGTCATCAACTGCAAAATCCAACTCTCTTCTCTGCACATTGGCATAAGATTTCTGATGGCTGCGGTATTTTCAACCTTTCTCGAGATGAAATTTGAACTTTATGCATTTCCTCATGTCTTGATCACATTTTGTCAGGTAATACAAGCCTATAACCACCCTATGGGTGATCTGCACCTCACTCCATATAATGCTTTAAATGAGTCATACGAATGCTGATGGTAATTGTTGTTGTATGCAAATTCGATAAGAGGCAAATAGTCATCCCAATTTCCCTTAAAATCAATTGCGCTAACTCTTAGCATATCTTCTAGGAATACGAATGGTCCGCTCAGCTTTCCCATCTATCTTCGGGTGGCAGCGGTCTTGAGTTTGACTTGAGTGCCTAGTCCCTTACGAAAGGACTTCAGTGTGAGGTATTTGCGTTCCCCAATGAAATGATAGCCAAGGGCACTCCATGGAGTCTTACTAACTCTCGGATGTAAAGTTTTGGCATAGTCCTCTTTGATCGTGGTTTTTATTTGGGAGGAAGTGGTGACATAGTCATCCAGTCTACTACCACCCAGATTGAGTCGTGTTGCCGATGAGTCCGGGGTAGACCTGTAATGAAGTCCATATTTACTTCTTCCCACTTCCATATGGGTATACTAATATCTTAGTCATACCTCTCGATCTATGGTGCTCTACCTTGACTTGGCGGCAGGTTCGGGCACTGTGCCACAGAATTCAGCGATATCCCTTTTCATGCTGTTCCACCAGTAAATATCTCATAAATCACGGTACATCTTAGTCGCACCAAGGTGAATAGAGTATCTCGAGTTGTGTGCCTCTGACCCGTGCTTGCTGTGTCTCAACTCACCAACATCATTACCCACAACCTGCCCACAAGCAGACACCCCATCTCTCCCTTTTGATAAAGCCTCAACCTCCTTTCTGAGAACTTCTTCTTCAAGTTTAAGTAGGCGGATCTTCATCTTGTATGTACTTAACTTCAACTACCAAGGATAAATCCGACCCACTTTGAACTACCACCCCACCTTGGTGAATCCACCGATTGCACCCTAACCGGGCTAGTCTGTGAACATCCCTTGCTAACACCTTTTGTCTTCCTCAATATGAGTCACACTCCCCCATAAACCGTCTTCTTAGGGAGTCGGCCACCACATTGTCTTTTCCGGGTGATACGGTACACTAAATGTCATGGTCTTTTAGCAACTCCAACCCTTTGTCTCTCATGCAGGTTTTAGGTCCTTACGGTTGAACACTTATCGAAGGCTCTTGTGATCGATGAACACATCCACATGAGCTCCATAAAGGTAATGTCTCCATACTTTTATCGCGAATACCACCCTTTGCCAACTCAAGTCATGAGTTGGATAATTCTTCTAATAAACTTTTGGTAATCGGGAGGCATAGGCTATCATCTTTTTTCCAGTTGCATCAGAACACAACCGAGTCCAACTCTAGAAGTGTCATAATAAACAACCAACCCGGTGATCCTTCTGCTTGAGTTAACACTGGAGCGATAGTGAGTCGAATCTTCAACTCCTGAAAACTCTCTCACACTAGATCCGACCCTTCATTCCACTTTCTTTTGAGTTAGCTTAGTCATGGAGATGTTATAGAGGAGAAACCTTTCACAAACCGTCTGTAATAACTCGCCAAGCCCAGGAAACTCCTTATTTTAGTAGGAGAGGTAGGTCTGGGCCAATCCTTTACGGCCGCACTATCTTGTGAGGTCTACTTGTATTCCTTCACTTGAGACCACATGACCTAAGGGTCATAGACTTTAACCAAAATTTGCACTTGGAGAACTTGGTGAACAATGGCGGTCCCAGTGTCTGCAATGCTAACCTCAGGTGATTGGCATGCTTTTCCTAATTTTTGGAGTACCCTAGAATATTTGTCGATAAATACAAAATGGCGAACATATCGGTATTGCTTGAAAGACCCTATTCATCAAATCCATGAAGGTTGATGGGGCGTTTGTTAACTTAAAGGACATCACCATAAACTCGTAGTGATAATACCGAGTTCTGAAAGTTGTTTTAGGTATATCACTCTCTCTAACCCTTAATTGATGGTACACGACCTGAGATCGATTATTGAGAAGCAGTGGTTCCACGAAGTTGGTCAAATAGGTCGTCAATTCTGGGTAGGGGATACCGTTCTTGACTGTGACTTTGTTCAGCTAGCGGTAATCTATGCACATTCTGAGGTACCATCTTTCTTACCTACGAATAACCTTTGGAGAACCCAGGGGGAGAGATATTTGGGTCTGATAAAACCCTTATCAAGAAGATCCTTTAACTGCTCCTTAAACTCCTTAAACTCAGTTGGAGCCATTATGTAAGGAGGGATGGGGATGGGCTGAGTGTCTGGGAGGAGATCTATTCTGAAGTCTATCTCTCATTTAGGGGGAACTCCACGAAGATCCTCGGAAATACATGCGGGAACTCTGCGACCCTTGGAATAGCGAATGATTGGGTTTTGGTTAGATCCTTGACCCGAACTAGGTGATAAATACATCCCTTGGAAATGAGTTTCTAGGCCTTAAGGTAGGAAATAAACCTACCCTTAGGCTGAACCTTTACCAGATCCATTCTAACCTTGGTTCATTTGGAAATTGAAACTTGATAACTCTAGTTCTACAATCGGCTGAGGCATAACAAGATTGTAACCAATCCATGACGAGAATAAGGTCGAAGTCGACTATGTCTAACTCTACAAGATCAGCTAGAATAACTTTATTCAAAGGCGAGACTAGGCGGTTGCTATACACTAGGCTAGCTCTAGCCGACTCGCCAACTAGGGTGGAGGCGAGAATGGTTACGAGAGGATCTACGGACTGATGTTGGCTTGGACACTGTTATGTATGGAGTCATGAACGAAGAGTGGCTCCTAGATCTTGGGTATACACGTCTAGATGGAAGGCGTAACATACCGGTAACTACATCGGGTGAGCTTTCTGATCTTGATGAGAAGATAGAGCATAGAAACGATTTTGGCGCCGACCATGTTTGTACGATGTGTTGGCACTTGCTGAGATGGTTGGCCTGTGGGAGCGTGATGTGGTGGATTGTGATCTCCCTCGTCGGGCGATAGGCACTCCCTAAGCCGATGTCCCGCAGCTAATCCACAATCGAAACAACCCTCTCGACCCTAAAGTCTCTCCACGGTGATTCTTGCTACACTTGGGGCAAGATGGATACTTGTTCCCGATGCGCGGGCTTGAGACTGAGTTCCAGATGACCCACCCCCCTTCGATCTTGGCGGAGGCCAAAGAAAGGTTGGGAGCCTTTGGTAGGAAGCTAGGTGTTGGGGTTCTCTACTGCATTTATTTATTTGTTCTTCCTTCCTGCAGGCGATTACCACCGCTAGACCCTTGATGGTCGAAATTTGAATGGCAGTCCTTGCCCGTTTTCTTACGCTCCATATCCTTCAGCTTTCATTTCAATCTTCGGGCATAGGCAATCAAGCTAGAAAGGTCCATGTCCTTAATCGGCATCGGGGGTCACACTCTTTGAGGACCAATTTGACACTCCATTTACAAGCTAACCCATCACGGCCGTGACACGGCTACCATCTCTGGGCATACTTGGATAGCCTAGTAAACTCTAGAGCGTACTCCTCCACGATCTGTTTCCCTTATCGCAAATTCATAAACTCCGCCATCTTTGCTTCCTCGGCTCCCAAGGGAAAAATATGTCCAAAAAGTTTGTGTGGAATTCTTCCCTCCATTGGTCCTACTCTATTGGTCGCCCCCTTTCTGACTGGTCATACAAGATCTGAGCTACCCCTTTTAGCTGGTAGGCATCGGGTCCGGCCTTCCGAAGGAGCTAACACCCATAATGTGGGTGATCTTCCTTACCTCATCCCGAACTCCACGGGATCCTCCCTACTTTTGGATCCTGAAAAAGATGGAGGGTTCATACGGGTAAGTCCCGCACCATCTCAGCTGCTGCAGACCCATTGGTGTTCATTGGCATCACCTATTGGTTCACTTTGTTGGTATTTTGGGCCAACGAGTTGAATGGCCACCCTAGTGGATAGCGGTAGATGCCGAATCATCTTAAGGGGCTGTCGGGGCTGGTGGCGTAGGTCTGTTGGCATTACCAGCCCTTCTTCCATTACCGCGTCTTGGAGGCATGGTTCAACTGAAATGAAACGAGCACGAGTTAGAAGGGCATTTCTAGAATTGAACTGCGCTTGCGATAAAGTATGAACAAAGATATTTTCCTAATAACATCTCGTAGCCTCCTCGTCATAATTGTGATTGGCGCACTTCACACCCATGAGGCTCTATTCGATGTGGCTTCCGGACTTTTCGTGGATCCTCTAAACCTAGTTCTCTAACCAATTTTGTCTAGCCGATACGTTTACCTAAACGTAACATGGTACTTGAAGTCACAAGTGACCCCAAGTCAACCCTTGGTCTATCATACATTGAAATTCTAAGTGAAATAATAAATATATGTATATAGCGGGCTTTTGAAATAACAGGATAAGAGCATTTGAGAAAATTAACTAGAAGAAAGCATTAAAATTTAAAGCAGTTGAAATGCAAATTAACTCTATGTATGTAAGCCTTCTAACTGATGAGTTTGCTGGGACAAGCCCCCGGCTAACTCTAAATCTAACTAACAATAATAACTCATCTGAAAGGAAGTAAAGCAAGGCCCTTGGATGATGAGGACTCACACTTCAGTACGCAACATAGGAGGATGCAGATACGCGAAAGCAACTAAATCTTGAGTTTGGGAACGGCTTATTTGTATCATGAAATGATACAGCATAACAGGTATGCATCAGTACTTTGAATGTACTGAGTAAGTGGGAGAAAACATATGAACATAAAGTATCAACTGAAATGACACGTAATGACCAATAGGTAAAAGTTGAGCGAACTACGTGAAAGCTGAATGGTCAAGATATTTTGTCTTATGGTCAAAGAAATGTCCTAAGTCTGAAATGCGAGTCGAGAGACCACACTGAACTGAACTGAACTATCAATAGCTGAGACTAAACCGAACTAACTAATAGGAGAGTCTATAACCAACATATAACCATATGAGCTAGACGTAAAGTCCGATGTATACACCCCACCAGTAGGACCCAATACACCTTTCAAGGGTATAAAGGCATGAGCGGGTGATAACAAAAATCTGGGGCCAATCAGGCCAAGTACTATTGTAACCTACATTGGCAACGTAGTTTTGGGAACCTGGGTGCACTAGAACCCCAGCCCACTTGGTGCTAATTCCTGCTCCTTGGAAATCTATATTGGACTACTAAGAGGATAGCTCAGCGGGGCCCAAGACTAGTCGGGGACATATAATGTACCTTGAGAATCTTACCGGACTAGATTCTGAAACTGGGTTCTATACTGGTCAGAGCTGCTTATCTGGAAGCGTCGTAACCGTCTAAGAACAAGCGCTAACTGAGCTTTGGGGTCATGGGGCTAGTGAGCTATATAGCTAGAATGTCATGACCGCTAATGGACCGAATAACTATAATCTGAGTGTGATTCTAATAACTGAGGGCACCACTGACACCTCAGAAAAAAAGACTGAAGTCAAATAACTGATCAGTTGACACTTTTCTAAATGATTCAGAGATTCTACATCTCATGGACTAAACTACTAATCGGCTAATAGAGAACACAACTTATTCTAACCAAATATCATAATATGATAAAATTTCAAAAATTTAAAGGGTTTCATCCAACAAGGGTAAACTCATTCTCATCAAGGGAATAATTTCCCAACTTATATATAATAATATTTACTAGGATATTCAGCCCAAAACATACTTTGCATAAATAGACAGAATTTAATACGCAATAATCTTTACTCGAAAATTTAGGATTGTGAATCATCTTGGCAATAACAAAAACAATTTACTTATGAATTAATGAAGATCATATGAGTAATAAACATGAAATTAATGAAAAACCAACATGAAAATATCTTCATATTTGAAAATCTCAGAGCTAAACTGATAGGGAAATTATGGGAGGATATTGGGGGACACAAGGGAAGGACAATTCCCTTGTTGAATTCCCACATACCTTAATAAAATCCTTCGAAAAGAAACTGAGAGAGCTGCTGCAGAGATGAGAAACCCTAGTCTTGCTTGGAGGGTTCTTCAGAGGAGAGCTTTTGATGTTTCTGAGAACTGAGAGTGGGGAATGAGGAATGAACCATTTTTCCCCACTAAAATGTCTTAAATTATTACTAAAACAAAGTAGTTTAAAGCTTGGGAGAATAGAGAATTACTAATGGCCTTAAAAATTCACTGGGAAAAACTGCCAGGTGCCACTAACGAATTAGTGGTGGCTGACCCGCGACTCAGTGGTCACTCCCGTGAGCCCACACTGGCTAAAAAACTCAATAAGGCTGGTAACAGGGGACATAACGAGTTGTTAGGGGACTCAACGACTCATTGCCCTACCGTCAAGTACAATGGTTAACAACACATATTCCCTGCCTCAAACCCTAACATGCGACTCGTGAAGTCCCTCGTTGGTGCACTGCCTCCGTTCTCCAAGATCTCAAACCTCCTTCTCATGGATCATCTAACGAGTCGTGGGGTCATAGCAGTCATTAGGTGGGTCATCTGTAGCTTTTCTTTGACTTTTCCAGATTTCAGTTTAAGTCTCGGAATTAGATTTTGGATTTTCCGGGGCATTACAAAGCAAGAGACCCGTCGACAAGCTACAGAGTTACTGTGGTCGAATGTATTCATAAACCCAAAGGTTCTAAGCAAGGATGCAAGCATCGGTTTAATGCTTGCACCCAGTAACAAAGACATAACCTACTTCTTTATTTCCAATCACCATGGAAGGTGAACCTCTCGAGTCCTTCAACTTTTTAGGAATTTATTTTGAATCCGAGAACTACACTCTTCCGTAGAGGCAATTTCAATTTCATTAGTCTCTCTTATTTGCCACAATGTTCTTCGGATACTTGGCATATTTTGGAACTTCTGCCAAAGCTCCACCAATGGTAAGTTACATGTACCTTCTTCAACACATCAAGAAATTTCTAGCAAGATGAGTCCTCCTTTCTTCTTCTTAAATCATTGAGGAAATGGAGGTGGTGGCCTATAGTTTTTACCAACTGGCTTTGGGTTTCCTCACTCACCGACTTCTCCAATGCGGACATCAGAACTGCTCCTCATTAGTTTTCTTTTCTTTGGGGATCACCTCACCCGTCTCTTTACTACTGCGCAAGAGATTACACTCACATTTCCCTTGGGGTTCTTCCGGTGTTACTCGGAAGTGCCCCTTATGGTCTATTGATGCATTTGAGGCGATTTATCGTCTCTGTAGCTCATGGATTGTCTTCTGCATCTCATTAACAACCTGAGTGTGTTGCACCATCCATTGCTTCATAGTTTCTTCAAGTGAAGCTACTCAAATTCTTGGCCTTGAGGTCTAGGATAGGTATTCTAGGGCCTTTAAAAATTCTGATTCCCTCTCCATGAGGGATTGGCTGCATTCCTATACCCTTGGTTATAGTGGTTACCTACAAAACCTCCACCACGACCTTGTTGTCCCACAAAAAATACAGATTCGAGGTTAAGTGGACAACCCAAGTAAAGTATGGCCATCTCCACACACCTTACGGGATGGTGCAATTAGAGTCTGTACCTGATGGACTTGCTGAACCTGACTTCTTGCTAGTGTGGTTAGAGCTTGTAATCATTCACCATCTGACTTATATCTGCTTTGATTGCTACCACACTATCTACTTTAAGCTTTCCGGGCACCTCCATGAATCCTCTACCTGAGTCTATTAGTCCCTGATTCCCTGCTGATGGGTTCCAAGAGCTTCAATTTCATCATAGCTCTTAGATAAAATGTTTCCTTGTGTAGTAGCGTCAAGCAAGATTATGGACTCTAACCCCGGCCTTTTATAAAATTGTGCACGATAATCTCCAGCAATTTAACGCGTGCTTTGGGAAATCTCTCAGTAGCTCTTGTATTGTTCCCATGCCTGAGCAAAGGTCTCACCATCTCTTTGCACGAAACCAGATATTTTCCCTCTCAACTCTTTTGACCTCCTTGAAAAGAAGAACACGTTGATGAACTTGTCGGAAAGAAGCTCCCAAAAGGTGATGGAACTGCTTGCTCATTTTGAAGCCACTGTAAGCCTCGCCAACCAACGAGAATGGAAACAACGTGAGCTTTACATACACATCTGACACATTTTGATAGTAAAAGTTCTTACTCGGCTCACGAACGTCATTAGGCCTTTGTGGGGATCCTCATGCGGCACATACGATATTGCCAAGTGTTTTGGACCAACCGCATGGTCCTTCATTCAACTCAAAGTTCCCACGTTGATTGCCTGTAACAATCGCTTTAGAAGTGTTCTCCAGTTTTGGCCTAGCAAATTCAACTTAACACCGGAACCTCTGATTGTTTCCCCTAATGCATCGTTGTTCTCGTGATTGACTTGTGAGGAAAGTTCTCAGCAATTTTAGGATCTGAGAATCCCAGAAGTGATTTCTTGACTTGCTCACGTGATACAATGTACACTAAGCACCTGTTTGCTGTAGCTGCAACGAACAGAACAAAGCAAAGGAAGCCAAAATATAGGAATATGTGGGAATAAAAGCACAACTTTAACGATCAATCGATATTTCTAAGTCCACCATTTCATGGCATAAAAGCTTTCATAATGTTTTTCACTCTTTTGTGCAAAGAAACGCACGTAGTAATAAGAAAAGTAAGTATGGACAGTATCGTATCGTCCTTGGAGACTTGTCAGTCAATCGTTATAAGGTTATTGCTTTATTTTCTATTCTAACAAAACATATAAATGGAGAATGGTTTGAATTAAACTACTAACTTGAAATGTAAAATTAACTAAACCTAAGATTATTGCAGACTTGTTTGTACTTCAAATGATGAGGTAAATCTGGTAATTGGCCCTTTCATATGAGGTTGAGTTCTCAAAATGTGATTACGCAAGATTAATTCTTCCTAAGATTTCTAGTTGCAAGTTACATCCCATTTCTTGTCACTCTCCCGACCATCCAAGAACTATCTCATAAATCCTAAGCCTTTATCCCTATCATCGCAGGAGAAACATGAAACAACAGTTATGCCTACTTGTATTTTGATAAAACGAGGTTTGAAGGGCATATCTCTATCCTCAACAACTTCTAACCTTCAACCAATAGGATAAAGCATCTTGATGCATTTTATATTTACTTTTAACCCTTTGGGTTCCTTTTACAAGTTCAAAAGCCAGTAGATTTACTCACAAGTTGATTAGGCTAGTGAATAAGCAATTATAACAAGTAAATATAAACAACCTTTATGAAATAATCAAAACTAGAAATCAATAATATTTCAAACTTCAACCATCATCTATGGCCAAGCCCTAGAATGGGCGTTTAGCCACTCATAGACAAAGGAAAAAAACAAAGATAAAAACATCATTCTCAGTCAAACAAGATAGAAAAGAAGAAACCTAAGTAGAAATTGTCTCTCCTCAAAAGTTTCATTTACAACCTTCAAAAATGGTGAACGATATGATAATCGTGTGCTGAACACTTAAATGTTATATATATAGGTGAGCCTTCAAATAATAATTTTTCCCTCATGTAATTAACTTAAAAAATTAGCAAAATCCCGTCAGGGGTTTGGCAAGCTGCCCCTATGTATAGCACTGTGAGTTAGTCAAATTTTCTCGAAGATTGGCTTGGGGCGTCCTCTCTCACCGTAGCACCAAACACCCAGCCAAATTTCTAAACTTCACAACACCTCTGGCACCCCATTCTCACCATAGCACAAGAGCATTAGTCAAATTTCTGAACTTCAGACCCTTCTGACGCTCCACTCTCACTATCACACCAAAATGTTGGGAGAAAATTTCCTAAGTATAGAATAGCAAGGCTCCACGCCATCCATCTCGTCAAGGTGTTAGTTAGAATTCTCATCTACGACTAGTACCCTAGCACCCCAAGCCATCCATATCACCTACTTTGGTGTATTTTCTCTGACACACAAGTGTTGGGTATTATAATATCGCTGAGCCGACTTTTGCAAACTCTTCTTCATTATACCTTGAGTCATTTGTGGATACTTTATTCTTAGTTTCCTACTCAAAACATCTAAAAATATTCATTAGCTCACAAGACACACGAAAACATGAAATCATACATTTCATAAGGATTATGAACTCAAAACAAGTCAAAATATGGCTAAAAACATGGAAAATGGGCATAAGATTATGTCCAACATCAACTTCTATGTACCTTACATACCATCTATGATGTGCTTTAGGAAGCACATGACTAACAACACATCAATAATTCTGTAAAATAAATATAATAACAAGTGAAAGTATTTTTGCCATGTAATAAGTTAAAACTAGAAATCAAGACTAATAATAATAGTAATTAAGCAATTACCCTTTATATATCACTTTACATAAATGTCAATCTTCACCATCTGCCAGCTTTAAAGAATTTTTTTTAGCAACTTAATGAACCGACTCCATGTTCTAGTTGTTTTCTCTATCAACCATTGCACAAGTAAATGGATAAAAGTGTTTTATTGAATCTTGTCTAAGGGAAACCAATAAAAACCCCTACATTTCCCTCAAACCTCCTTTTTAGCCACTTTACAAAGCTTGAGCACATACATTCTTAGAAATCTTCTTTTTCGTTGTTTCAAAGGCTCTTTAGATATGTTAATCATTACATTACTCTCAGCGTTACTATCCCTCAATTTTTTAGCATAAACTTCCAACCTATTGAAATCATCAATGTAATTACCTCTAATTTCCCTAAGATAGACCTCTTAACCCTATTCATATTTGAATAACTAATATTAAGTAAAAATGATCATCTAAATCCTACCTCATGTTTTTCACCTTGTATTTTTGGATTATTATGGACTTTCTTCTTGAAGTAGTCTGCTAAAGCTTTTGAGTAGCTCTTACGTTTCTTAAATGTTGGCTCATATGTATTTTATTCTCAAGGTCTTAATTTTAAATCGTTGGTCTTTGTTATCTTGAGATATCAAATGCACAAAAGGATATCCAACTCACACTTATACCTAACTCTAGTAATGTCACTCTTATTAACTCTTTAATTCAGCGGTAACACCGCAAAATCCCTAAGATCAGACCTGATAAATCAAATAAAATGGTAGAATCTACACCCAGGTCACAGAATGAACCATCAAATGACCCATTTGAATGCTTTACGGATCGTTAATGATCAGTTAGAGTGAGGATGATGGTGAAATGTGAGATTCGGAGAGTCTTAATGACTGAAGGAGTGATCCGTTAAGTGTGATGACAGATCGTTAAGAGAAAGAGTTAAGTGAGCATCAGAGAAACTTAATTTTGTTCTAGTAATGATGAATGGAGGGTGAAGACCCGTCAAGTGCATAGCGGGTTGTTAAGTGATCATTAGATGCCGGGGTGAAATGTTCAGTCGTGTTATTAAGCATATTTCCGTACATCCTATAGCCTTAACTCCTAAAACTAAGTCATTTGAGCTTCTAAGGGGTGTATTAAGGGTTTTGTTCTAACCCTCATTCTATTCCTAACATCTAAAGTTGAAAGTCCAATCCTCCCAAGCCCTCAAGCAATCAGGTTCTTCTTCTTCTCCAATTCTCTTGGGTTTCAAACCTAACAAGATCTCTTCAAGCCCAGGTATGTAGGATATGAATGGAGAATTTCTTCCAACCTCATGCTCAATTTCAAATAAATTTCATGAATTCAAGTCTCAATTAGGATTTATGGAAATTCTGGGGTTAGACCAAATTTGATGAAATCTCTTATGATCTTCTACGAATTCAATTCTCTTATGATTCAATCCATGATTTATGACTGTAATTACATATTTTATATTAAATTCTCTTATGAACTTGTGATTTCAAGTTATGATAATTTACTTTGTTGGCCATAATTTTATGAATCTCAAGCTTATGTATCATGGTAGGATCTGCAACATTATTTTTATGGCTAGTTCAGGTATGTAAAGTATATTTATGGTTTCATGTTTTTCCAACTAGTATGCAAAATCAAGTATGTTTTTCATGATTATAACTATGAGAAATATGCATATTTTGGGAGTAGTAGCATTGAGTAGGTCAGGGTTTGGTGCACTCGGTCTCAAAACTACGTGCCATCGTAGGTATGATCATGATATGGGTCCTCGTCAGAGAGTGTCTCCCCTGCCCGAATGGGATCTGAGTGATATCATGCCCTTATTATTTTCTCTAGCAAGGGTTCGGATAGCTTTACCAACTTGAGCGAGATAGTTGGGCATTATGCTCTCATTCATGATGGTGTCAGTAGAGAATCTCCATTGTTCCTCATGTTTTAAGTTGTTCGTGTTTAGAATTTATGATATCATGTTTTATAGTATATTTTACCCATTGATCAGTTTATAAATTTTACTTAGTTTCAAACATGTTAAATTGTATGACTTTACTTTCAAAACCTTGGGTATTTTGCTTGAGTTTATTATGAATACCTCATGTTTATGACTATCTCACGATCATGATTTTAGCATGTTGTCCTTACTCTCATGTTTTACTCATCATACATACTCATTATATTTCAAGTACTTACTGCATACTTTTATGCTATAGAATCTCATGATAATAGGTTCAGGCGATCAATATCAGCTCGCACCGCTAGATTCAATCTTGTCGGCTTCAACAATTTTTGATGAACCCTCATGATTCGAGGACGTCAGTTTGGATTTTCTTATGACTTTTAGTTTCAGACTTTAGTGGAGCTAGTTGGGGTTTTTCCCTTCATCTCATCGTATGACTAGAGGATTTCGAGACATGATGTGTATACATATCAGTGTGTTGTTTGTCGATTTAGTTGGTCGTATTATGATATCTTAGACTTTTGCTTATGCCTTATGTTATGATTTATGATTGTTCTGCTTAGTTTATGCTCTAGGTATGACATGCATATGCCATGAGTTATCTTGGATCGATTCATGGTTTTAGGTCCCATGTTACGATCCGGGGTCCATGCTCGGATCAGCTGACACCAACCTTCTTAGCAACTGGTAAAGCTCATGGACTCGTTTAGCTTCTTGAAGATCTGTAAAGCACATACCTTTTTCAACTCTAGGAGCACGTGTAGTTTCTCATTGACTACTCTATTCTTTTCCTTCCTAAATACTTCCAACTCTTCATTATTTTAATCAGTGGGACAAGGTTCATTATCCTCCTCCTCCTTCTCATGTACTCGCAATCAGTTTCCACATCTACTGACACAGAGCCAAGTTCATTGAAGTGACTTGTGTTAGCATCTAGAATAGTACCTTTACTCTCATTTACAAAAAATAGTTGATTCACAACAAACTCACTAGACAATGAAGATTCTAATGTTTTAATGCCTAAATCACCCTCAATCAAACTAAAAGGCCCAAATTTTTGAGTTTTGTGTGAACAAATGTCTATTTAGAATAGCAAATTCACATCATATCCTTGCCATATATGATTCAATCTTTTAATGTAAGAAACTTTAGGTGCTAAGATTCACTTGCCTCCATAGTTAAAGACCAAATCTACCTCACAAATATTCTTCAATAAAGTCATATGACAAACTTAAAAGAAAGAAAAATGGACCCATCAAAAAGCAATAAACATAAAAAATTGAAGGGGAATCTACCAATATATATATGAAATAAAGATAAAAATATAGGGACCCCATGCTTCATAAAATTAGCATACATAGACAAAAGCATGGAATAAAGAACTCAAAATAAATAAAAAGAGACCCCATTTGAATAGAAAACTATCTAGCTAATAGTTCACATGCACAAAATCGATACACCAATACACAAGGAGAAAAAATGAAATAGAAGAAAAAAAGCATGAAATAAAAGTTGTAACCAACAAATCCTAACTTGAGACAACAACACTAAAATCCAACACCATCCATCATAAAAACCTAATCGAAAAATATAGTACGAGTGGACCACATGCAACAAAATAATGACTAAAACAAGTATACAAAATATGAAACAAAAACAAAAATGTCAATATACATTGAATCAAACAAACATTAGATAATAAAAATAAAAATCTACAACTTAACTGAAAGTATAGTAATAAATTTTTACTTGAATGAACAGAATATTACTCCTAGAATCTAGTTCTTTACTGATGTAGAGAATTCCTAAATTTTGGCCAGAAAATGTATCCTCCAAAATCACATCATTCCCCTTCCCGAGAAATGAATGCTTTTTTAGGCTTATTTAACTTAAATAGCAGGGATTTACATCAAGGCGGGGTAGAGATTGCTGAGGTGGATCCGAGTTTGGGATTGGGATTTAATTAGATTAGGTAATTATAAATCATCCAATTGTAGCATGCCACGTAATAAATAAAACCTTTAATTATTTTTAATTTAAATATATGACTATATACTGGCATAACCACTTTATTAAAAAGAAAAAAATCCAATCAATGTCATAATACATAAATAAAGCCAAAATGGATCAACAGGATCCATGAGAAAGAGTTTAAGCCCAAACAATAGGCCCCATACCCGACTCTAACTAAGACAAAGGAAACATATGGCTTGGACAACTTCTAGATACTTTATTTGTCTCTCGGTGCTTTGCTACTCCTGAGCTCCACATCTCCATGAAAATCTCAACGGTGAGTATCCTTCATTGTATGTGTTGATCTTCAAGTTGAGAATGATCTGCTCTATGTGTTGAATCATTTTACCCTCCTTCACACATTTCTATTATGGAATCCACACCACCGCACTTGGATCGATTTCACCAAAAAGACACCATCAAGTCCACGGTGCCATGAAATCAAGGCCATGGAAGACTCTTTAGAACTATGATGTTCCTCCCAATAGGTGACCTCGGAAGATCTTCGCTTCAACCTTACTATAAGATTTTAGGGAAACTAGATCTGGCTTTACAGCTTCAATTTCTTCTCAATAGGTTGAGCTCGCATGAAGCTAATGCCTCGTTAGAAGATAGTTTAGCCTCTTAGCTTTACAACCTTCCTTTGTCTCTCGATCTTTGTTGGTAACAAGTGTCTATTAAAATTTCTTCTTAGACCTCAAAAGTACTGTATAGAACTTGTAATGAATGATTATGTTATTTAATACCTCCTACTCATGCTATATTTTATATCTCTTTCTATATGTGTTCTTGAAGTAGCATTTGAGGTTACGCCGGATGCCCCTATTTACTCACTAAGATATGTATCGGTGTTTGTACCTATATAACTATTCTTGTCGCATCTTTGTTTCCTTAGATTGGGAGTTTTGATTCTTTTAATGTTAATAATTTTCCTTCCTTCTGATGGAATTTCCTAGAATGAATTGAACCTTATTGTACCTATAAAATTAACAACTAAGTTAGCAAAATAATCGCAATGTGTTTCCTTCTCGAAATATATGTTCCTACATCACCCCCTTATTCCTCCTATTCTTGTTAAATCTCTTCACTTCCATGGTAATGCTCCAAGGTATTTCCCATTCCCCTTCCAATACCTTCTACAAAATTAGAATTCGATCTGCATAACCTCAAGTAATAACTTATGAGACAGCAAAATTCTAATCCCATATTGATGGCTTTAATTATTAGACTAGTATTTGTAGGTAATTTTTTTGCCTCGGCATAAAAGCAGTTACCCTTGTGATCTCTCACATAGAAAGCTGAACTAGCACCGGGGTTACCCTTTGATGCCCCATCTAAATTACAAATGTAAGAACCTTCCCTTGGTTTGTTCCAGCTTTACCACCTTATCCCGAATAGCAGGGGAGTACTCTTCTAAATATTTCATTTGCATGGCCCATTGAGATGGCATTGCCTTCATCCATTTTCCTATTAATCTCTCCTACTTTATATAGGCATCTTATCTCCATGTTTGAGGGAATTTCTTCTTTCTATAACTACCAAATTATAGTGGTAGTGCCTTGGCTTATGGGTGTCACTTTTTGGGATTTGTCTTCCTTCCACCATTTCATCATAGTAGGTTTAAGCTATCTAAAAGGTCCCTGGACCCCTGATGCATCATCATACACTTTTCCAAACTTTTAGACACGTCGATTCCGGTAAACATGATCAATTGTTTACGGACTGGGATTAACACAAACACATAAACTATTTACTTATTTAGTTCTATCAAGAACTTCTCAATAGTAATCTTTTTCAATAATCTCCGAAAAAAAAAAGATGCAGCAAGGTAATCACTTGATCCATATGTCGGATAGATGCGCATGGACCTCTATCTTCATCTTACCTTCCCAAAACCTTCTTTCATAATGAATTTCGGTAGGTAAGCATCCACCAGGTTTATCTATCTTTACCTCCCTTATCATCTGATATTTTCCATAATGTGTTCTTTAACTTCTTGAAGGAACAACTAATACAATTTGTCTTTGTGGAAATCATCATCCTTTATTAATTGGCTTATATCTTCCCCAGTCAAATCAACTTCTTGAGTTAGAGGTAGGACAAAATGTAAAAGCTCTAATTTAGTCCAATTGTCAAACCAAACACTAGGATTCTACTTGTCTTGGTTCCCACCATGTCATTTGATCAAATAATCTCTAGTTCCATATGTTTCCAAGTTTAAGACCCTCCTTTCCATACTACCACTAAGAGTAGCCACATCTTATAATATTTTCCACATAAAGTTTGCCCAAAGTTTTTTTACTCCTGAATGACCACCGCAGGCTTTGCAGATAAAGCTTTATTTATCATGATTTGAACCTAGTCCTCTCCCTTCTTTGTGAAACCAACCACAACAATAGCCCAAGATGCACTTATGTTTGCTTTCCCATTCCTCTTTATTATTTCAGATAAATCTTTAGAAAACAACCTAGAGAGTTTATGAACACATTTAAGAATACTGCGATATGAGATAAATGGGGATGCTTTGGAGAGTATACTATTTATAAGGATAACTTTCCCCACTACTAATAATATCTTCCTTTCCAAGCCTATATTTTTATGCTTAATCTTCTTTATAAGATCTGGCAATGGCTTTTCCTTTCTCTTGTATGTCAATGACAGCAAGATATGTAGAGGAAAGTCCCCCTTATAAAACCAGCGGTCACTTTCACTGTTATATTAATTCTTAAACAGTCTTCTAATGGACATAGAAGAAACTCTTTTGTTTGTTGATCATCTGCCACGACCGTGTATTCATATGAACTCAAAATTTTGCAAGATCTATTCCAGAAAGCCTTTATTTGCAGATGCAAAAATAATAGTATCAACCTCTAATGGTGGTTAATTTTAGAGCTCCAGTTCGGTATCCCATAGACCTTGAAATTGTTATTTTGGAATAAAGCATTTAGGCCTAGATAACACATTTGCAACCATAATGACAAAAGCTAGGAAAAGGGGATCCCTTATTTCCTCCCTGGTAAGAATTAGAAAAAAAAGCCTTAAAGCTTATCCATTAGTCAGGACTGAGTATTGGTTATATGGCAATAACCTCAAATCTTATCTACAAAAGATGTTATTGAGCCCATCTTTTAGTACACAAATAAAAATTGCCCACAAATAAGCTTTATCCATGTCAAGGTTTATGACCACATTTACCAGTTTCCTATCTTTCCTATAGTGGTAATAATTTCTTAAGCAAAAAATTCTCTATAATACTCCTTTATGAATCTGTTGATTCTCTAAAATCAGTTTGGGGATGAAGTCCTCCCATTCTGTGTGAATAAGTCTAGAAATCACTTTTGTTCAAGTACTTAAGCTAATAGCCTCCATGTCTGTAAGTATTTGGTTCTCTCCTTTTGGGTAGAGTATCAATTTAGTATGAGTGATGAATTTAGGTATTATGGCCGACCCATAAAGAAATCTTCACCACTCCATATACACACATCTCTCCTACAATATCCCAACATTTTTATAAGTGACCTGTGAAACCATCAAGTTAAACTTATTACAATCCTCTTCACCTCATCCGCTAGTGATGAACCGAAGTCAAACTCTTTGTTATCTTTCCTCAGCTTGACCTTGGATGTGCTTTGGATGATGGCCTATCCACGGTATTTAGTTCCTCTGTAAAATTGATTCAATTTAGGAAAAAAAAATTCTTCCATTTTCTATCTGTGCAGCATCTTCCACCGATGCTCCATTGCTGGTTTGAATCTTGTTCAAGGCCAATCTCTTCCTTCTCTATTACTAGATTGTGAAAAATCTAGTATTTCTATGTCTTAGTGAACCGAGTCAATTTCTATTTTTAGTCTCGGTATTCCCTCCTGATAATTAAAGGTAACTTCAACTCAATTGGAGCCTTCTGCAGAACTCTTCTATTGGCAGTGTAGGAAATTCCTTCAAATATTTTCCTAAATTCCTAATATCCTTCGTAATAATAGGCTGCATAATGTCCCACCAAAATAGTTTTGCTCCAAGCTGGATAGAACCCTCTCTGTCTTTTAAGTTATACTAACTAAATTATACAAAAATGTCTCCCTCTGACCTTACTTAACTCTCATTTACCACATCCATGTTCAACATATATGAAAAAACAGAAAATCTAAAAAGCGAAGGACAGTTGCTGTGTCTCATTGACGAGTTAACAACCTCAGTCATATCAGTCAGGACTCGGTTCTAGATAAATGATGCGTTCTGTTCTTCCAAAGAAATTCAGGAATTCCTAATTACATATCATTCTATCCAGCCTCTTGAAAATGCATTCTTCATCTTTGTTTTCCATTCCACTAGGTAAATGGACTATCATTGAGTGATGTCAAACAACTCACATGATTTTTAGAAAGACACATCTTTATATTCTTGAGAGGATAAATTGGAAGCCCCCTAATCTTCTCTTCCACATTCAGAATCACATTGAAATCTCCCCTTAAGAACCATGGTAGTCTCATATTTACAGCCACATTGTATATGACATCCCAAACATTAATCTTTCCAATGCACTACATTTAGCATATACAATAGTAGTAATTAGAGTTTTGCCACTATCTTGGAGGTGAAATTTCCTTAGTAATCTGATGGATGGTGTTTGAGATAATTTCCACCTGAACATTCTCACAATATAAAAAATAAATCTTCGCATTTTAGTTATAATTTGGCATAATGCATCCCAGTCTTCTCTTGTATTTTGGATATTTCTTGTCTTGAAAAAGGTTTCGTCGGGCAATGATAGTGAAATTATGGTGTTTATGTAATATTATTTGGACTTTGTGAGAGATGCATTGAATTTTCACGAGACCTAATATTCGAATAATATTTTTTATCATTTGATATGTTACTCTAGTACCCCTTTTGGAATTGTTCTGGAAGGAAATTTAATTTCACCACTCTTTCCTTAGCCCTTCTTCCCTCTAGCTTAAGATTTAGGATATAATCCTGCTTCATTCAAACATGTGTCCTTGATCACCTAGCTCTCTCCTTCTCATAGTCTTCTATCTTGTTCCTCCCCTCATTTTCCTTCTTCTCTTCATTTTCGTTCTCTTGTATTTGATGTGTCCAATATTGCGGCACCCTATTAGGGAAAACTTTTTAAAAGAATTTCTACGTTGTTCAACTTGGTGTCAGTTCCTAATTTGTGCTACAAATTGGCCTCTGTGTGATTTGTTATTCTCTGTACCCACTTGATGAACAACTACTACCTGTTTCCCAGATATCTCAGGTCGGAATTAACCGTCCATTTATCTTGATGTGCTCCATATTATCCTTTACAATATCACCAACACTAGTATTTGTGATCTCTTGTGTCCCTTTGTGGCTTAGAAGGAGGTAATGGACCTCCAGTTCCATTCCTTGGGCCTTCTTCTCTCTCATCATTGGTTATCAATTTCAATATTGATTCCCCTCTTTTATAGCTTTTGTTGTTCTCTTTCACCTTCTTATGTATCCTTTCAATAGAAGTCCCTCTTGTGGACCTGGGCTAGGATAAATTTACTTTCCAAGTGCGGTATCCTGAATCTATGGTGCTACCAGTTCTATATTTGCCAATCTGTTTGTTTTCCTTATTTTTGTGCTTATTCCTCCTTTAATATATATTGTAAAGATCCTTTTTCCATGTTGCTGCTCATATTCCCTTTCTCGCCGTGATTGTTGTTTTCATCCCTCACCTCTTCTTGTGTATCCTCCCCTTCTTTGTGATTATCTTTCCACATGTTAAGTATCCTCTAGTACTACATATTAATTCTTAGCTGGTATCACATCATTCTTCTCACCTTCTTCTTGATATTTCCTTTACATTATCTTTTGCCTTTACCCTTCCTACTAACCTTTTTCCATTCTCCAACATTTCCCACTACTTCTCCACTGGTCGGTACCCTTAGGAGGGTGTCAGTTCCTTTGTGACCTACACTTCTTCCTTTGTATCATTTTTCTGCTTTCTGTCTTTTTATGATTTATATTGTTCATATTATACTCCTCTTTGCAACCTGTAATTTACGGATGCACTTCCAACATTCATAGATATTATGCCCTTGGAGTTGCATTCTTTACGTACTTGGGTAAATAATCATATTAGATGTTAACCCTAATATTTCTTCTACCCCATGTTGTCTTATTTTCGATGTTCATCCTTACGTGATCCAGTAGGTTGGGCATTAGGTCAGCTAGCACTTTTGACCTTAACACAACTCGGCCTCGTCTTATCAGCCAGTTAGTGGCCATGTCTAAGTGGATGAGGGTGCCTGCGTGGATGTTAGTGAGAAAAATGATTCCTTTGAAAATTATGTGGATAGAAGGTTAGAAAAGGAGATCCATGCCATTATAGCATCGTTGTTTCTTCCTCCAACGTGACTTTAGCATCATGAATTAGTGGTCCCATCTTGTATGAACATTCATCTTTTGATTTAATGTAAAAGGATTCCTTTGAGTTTATATTTATGAAATCTTGTTTTAGAGATAATATAATAACAATATGTCGATTTCGAGAAAAACCTATTTAGCGGTCCACTTATATATTACACTTTGTAGGAAGAACAATGCGGAGCTCCTCCGATTTCGGCCAGCCATATGAGAATTTCCCATCACCGGTGTGTGGTAAAATTCTCAATAACATTCATGGTATTTACCTCTAATTCTATCCATTTCAGGTATGATTCTCTATGCAGCGTAGTAATTGATTTCATAATCAAGGCAAGCGTTTATTAGGATCGTTTTCCACGTTGTTAAGGAGATTAAGTTTCAATATGTTGTTGAGAAAATGCGAGTCCATAGTATCACACAATATACGTGGGTTTTGGATATTTTGGGTGAAAGTGCGGCTAAAGATTTTTGAGCAATCATTATCATTGATGGTTGATTAGTGGTTGTACCGGCAATTATTGGCCAGTTCTAATATTAGGGTCTAGGGTTTTCGCTCCTTCTAGGGAAAAAGTTCTCTCGACGATATACTACGTAATTGTGTTTTAAATAGGGCAAGTCAAAATAAGGGCATTATAGAGCCTATACATTGATTTCAGGAGGCTTTTTTTGGACAAAAGGTAAGGGGCTATCTTTGTACCAAAATGGTAGTTCAAGGGTAGTTTAGGTCCTTTTTCATTAAGTTTTATATGTAAATCTTGCCCCAATACATTCACTAAGTATTTAGTACTCAAGCATACCATTGTTATTTTTGAGTGTGTGTTAGATAAGAGAGGAAACAGATACAAGTTGATATTGTAGACTAGGAGTACGTGTCGACCATCAAATTTTTTGGTGAGCCCTTATTCTTGCTCGTGGGATTCCCGGTAACTACCACTATTTATTGCTCTATTAGATTTTGGTGTTGCGTCTCAAGTTAGTTATTCTTTTTATAGAGGTTCTATATTCAGATATTGTGTCATGGATAATTTGTAAAGTCAATTCTTGACTTATTGGGTTCTCTTGTTACATTTAGTTGCTAGACATATTATCACATCATTTATATTATTTTTTATTTATTATATTAATTGTCTTAATTTAAATATGCATAATTGGATTAAGTAAAAAAATAAATGAGGCAATAATGTAAACTATCATATCTATAAGGTAGCCAATAGATCATATGGCATCATATGCTTGTTGCGCCATGGTCTGGTTTTGAACATGACAATCATTTCCAATCAATTTGATTTCTTGTAAAATTGGCATATTTCTTCTTCATGTACAAATGGATAAGAATCAAGAAGTAAGTGAAACCATCCTTGATAACTCACTTTTCTTTTAAACTTTTTCGGTACTGGATCTCTACATGTGTATGATCAATCCTTCTTCCTTTTAGGGCTTTCTCTTCCTTCTTTACCTTGACATCCCTTTACTTTAATATTTTGAGGGTCCAAAGTAAGAGAATGTAACACCTCGTATATTTAAAGTGATTAACTCATTAAACAAAGCCATATGAGACAAGTTTATTACTATACATGTACATCGGGATAGTTCGGGAGTTGGAGTCGCGTGCAAAATATCTCACAAAAGGGAGAAATGCCTAGGAAGTTGGGAAGGAGCTTTCCACACGGCATGTCGTAGTAGTGTGGTGGTGGGGAGCATATATATTCACACTTAGATAGATTTCATTCTGTTTCTCTCCAATTTTAAAGAATAATAGCTTGTTTATACGCGAGTTCTTACAATTTCTTGCTAGAATTCAAGGACATAGACCAATCCAACCTAGATTCAAGTTAAGAATGATGAGCACCTCGATTATTACATATTTTCCCATCGATTTTGATTTCGTTTATCATTAATTTGAAGAGGTGGCATTGGTGTATCCTATTCCATACTATAAAATATCTAATTGTTAGAAGGTAAGGGTTCTAAACCTCAATCAGATCTTCATTTAAGTTCCCTAATTGGTTTCAAAGAAGAATTTATCGATGTTGGAGATTTTCCGCTTTGATTTTTGTTGCAAAATTTGTTAGGTGTTATCATGGGTTGTTGTGGGTTGTGTGAGCTATTGCATGGAAGTAGCTACTTTAGTATAGCATAATCTCGTGTAGCTTCGAAAATTGGGTGTGAGGTATGTAAAAGCATTTTTTCTTTTAATTTGCATGAATTCTTGTTATTACGACAATCATTATTAAAAGTTATCTAATTGTATTGTACTCTTGGGTATTGATTGAGATCATAGCTATTTTACCTTTGTAAATGATGTCATTGTTCATTTTTCTATCTATAAGGCTAAGAGACACTACTCGTCCTTAACTGTAATAATGCTTTTTTGAAACCAAATCTACTTTTATAAGTGTCTCATTAAAGTTTGAGAGGTCGTAACATCATATGAATTGAGATGAAACATGTTTCTCTTGTTATCTTCCTTCATTCCTTGAAAAGTAAATTTCATCGAAAGTGATTTGTACATTTTCAATATGATCTGAAAGATGAGAAAATCAAATTAAATTAAGTTCTACGACCATTATTGAGTCTTAATAATTAGGTTGTAAAAAGTGAAGTGTTAGAACGTTGTTAGAGTCAATAATCCCATTCATGACCATATAATTTTATTCATGGGAATGTAGCCAAGGTTGTTCTATTCATAGAGTAGAAAGTCTTCAAGTCTTTTACTTTCAGCATTCATTTATTTAGAATTGAGCATGTATACACCATCGGTCCAAGTACTATTTGACCATATATGGCATATACTACTATAACTGGTTTCTGAAATTATCAATTGACATATATTGCTTACACTACTATATACACTGGTATAAGTATTGGTTACACAAAGTTATACATTTATATTATCGAGCTATAATCGGTGGACTGACAGTTATGTGTGTGTGTGCGCGTGTGTGTGTGTATGTGTATGTATATGGAGTTGAATAAGACCATATATGGCATTTGGATTCACAACCTATCAAGCGATGTGGCATTTAGGTTTTAGGTTGATTCTATACTTATATTTTATTAAAACTTAAGTATACATTTGGTTTTCTATCTTACATATCAATATATTTCCTTCGTACTAGCCTTGCGCTTGGGGGCGCTGCATTTTTGTGTTGCGGGTTTAGATAGGCCCAGAAAGACCTTTATAGTAGGAGATTGTTGCTTTCAACTTTTGATTGGTAAGCTTCATTCTTTCTAGAGTTGTTGGTATTAGAGGTCTAGTTATGTTTTGAACATATATATAGTAAATTGGTAGGCGGGGGGACTGAATATATAATTTTAGTTACTCTTATAGACTTGTAGACAAACGGTATGGTTGTCGGCTTATTTATTTATGACCTAGGCGGCCTTTTGTTATCTATTGTACAGATTGTAGCCTTATCGACTTGTTAGTTGAGATTGTGGCCTTGTCGGCCTTATATATGTTTTCTAAGTTGTTGTGACCTTCTTAGGTCCACATTTTATTATATTTTATAACGGCGTTATCATGGGCTTGTCGGCTCAACTGCTATATTAGTTGTATAAGTTTCAGTGACTAGCTCGGTTGGTGAGGCTCGGGTGGTGGTCGCACTCCCGGGTTTGGGGGCGTGACAGAACTTTTTCTTAGTCACTTGCAAGAAATTTTTCCTTTTCCCGGATTCTCCAAATGGGGATCTTTCCTTCTCCTCCTTTTGAAGAAGTCTCCTTTTTTTCAAATTTCTCTCTCATCATCACTTATTTCAATAGTCACAATATCTTTTCATCAATAAGTTTGAAAATAAATCTGTTTTTTTTCATTCTTCTTTCTCTTTTCAAGAAGAGTGTCTTGCATTATTGTCTTCCCCTTACCTCTTGTTCATTTAGCTACAAAATTAGTGTGTCTAGTTGACACTAGGATTTTTGGTTGTGTGCTTCTTTTTTTCTTTTTCGGGGCACTGCTTCTGATAGATGTTGACTTGTTAATCAAGGTTCATCATCAGTCATATTTCTCAATATTTTCTTTTTGCTTCATTCAAGGCACACCCTAATGAATCCACTCTCAATAACCTCAAACCCTCCTCCATCTATGTACAAATAACTTGGTTCTTTAGAGTTATATGTTACATCTTGTGGAAGTTTCTACCCTAATCTTGGCTTCTTCAACAATTGAATTGAGACTTCCTAGGCCCCTTCACTATTATTGGATGGATTTTCATTTTCTTTATGCTTTCTTCTCTTTGAAATACCATTATTTGCAGTTCTGTTTGATCAGTCCATCATTTTCCTTTGTCACATTATTGTCCTCTTCTCTTGGGCTTCCTCACTCTTAAGCATCTTTTGAGAGGTTTCTTCCATCATAGAAACCTATTTTCCTTGAATTTCTATTTTATTTTTATTTTGAAGGCGAGAATTTGTGGATTCTTTAAGGTTTCAATAGTTACGGTATAGGATTTTTTAATGTTCTTAATGGATCTTGGATTTGCAGCATTAGTTGAGATAAATCTTAGATAAGTCGACATTGTTATGAATTTTTGAAGGAGAGCTCTTGAATTGTTGAGAGTTATTTCCTTTTGGTCCGAATGACACTTAGGATCCCTAATGGAAGAACTTTCTAAGTGAGTTTTTATAGGAGGGGCGGGAGTGAATAGGGATAAGTCCGAACATTTGAAAATAGACTTCTTGATTTGAATGAGAACTCAATCAATGGTTGCCTCTTTCTGAAATATAATGTATCCGTTGGCTTCTAATAGTTTTGACTATAATCTTGCTAGGTGAAAGAATCTTGATTTTAATGGGAAACTATCTTGTATTTTACTATGACTTTGCTTTACTATTACTTTATTTTCTTGATTTTAATCTATCTTATGATTTTCTTAAGTCTATATTGGATATGGAACTTGGTTCGCCAAGCGTTATACCCAGCCCTAAGATCGAGACTTGAGGGTGGAATCAGAGAAAACAGAATTTTTTGCACCAGGTCCTAGGACAAGTGCACTATGAGTTGTTAGGTGACTCGTGGGGAGGAGGATGAGCTTGGTTGGATTGTTAGATTTAGGGTTGACCACGAGTAAAGCCACGGCAGTTCTCAATAGATGCCCCACAAGCGATTAGGTTGGTCGTGGTCAAGGTCTTACCTTGGATGTTGAGAAAAGTTGGCAGTGTTCCCAATGACTGGATACTATGAGTCGTCGGGTACACCATGAGTCGTGGTGTCCCTCGTGGTGACCCGCTGATGAAATTTCCAATGATGGAAATGAGGTAGACCACAGTCGTGGTCGGGGACAGCAATCATCCGGTCCCTGCGTTGGGGCCGGTGGTGTGATTTTCTCGCGAAATTTCCATGGAGCTTGTCCATTAGTTTCCTAAACTCCTCGACTTTAAACTATGTTTTTGGGCACGTTTTGTAGAATTAAAGGGATAATCGACTAAATCCCTCTCACTTTCACTCAACTCTCAATCTCCCAAAAATCAGAAGTATGATTCTGTGAGCAGAGTTCTCCCAGGCAAGCTAGAGCATTCGACTCTTTTTCTCAGATTCTCCAGAGTTATATCCAAGATTTCTACACTAGGTATGTGGGAATTTAGCTAGGGAATTGTCCTTCTCTTGTTCCCCAAAATTCATCTAAATTTTCTTATCGGTTCTAAGCACGGAATTTTCGAATATGAGTAAATTATCGACGGATATCCGTCTATATCATGTGGAAAATTGTTCATGTTAATTGTTGTTATATTCCCTTTCTATCTAGTGATCATGTTGATACTTGTTCATGTGAAGATGAAGCAGCCCTAGCTCTTAGATATAGTAAATTAGAATCTTGCATAATTGATTAGTTATTCCATGTTGTGATTCTATACGTGTTGAAATTCACATATTATCAATATCAGGTTGAATTCTCACTCGGTTGCATGTTAGTCGATTTGAGTCAAAAATGTTAGAATCTCGGTATTTCTAGAAATGGTGATCGGTTTGACCATACTCGGTTACGAGGTGTCGGTAATGCCTCCGGTTACCGGATGTGGTTATCGAGTTACCGAGTTAGTTCTATAGATGGTTATGACGCTAGATAAGTAGCTCGACCAGTCTTAGAAGTCCGCTAACCCCCAGTTATCAGGTTGTTCTTTAGGCAGTTACAGCTTTGGATAGCGACTCAGCCGAGTCTTAGAACACCAGGTTACAAAATTCGGTTTGATAAGACTCTCGGTACTTCCATATAAGTATCCCTGATTTAGTCTTGGACCCAGTTCGAGCTATCATCTTGGTAGTCGGATTAGGACTATCCGGTGGGAGTAGGACTTAACACCAAGTGGATTGAAGTTTCCAACGCACCTAGGTTCTAGAACTACATTGCCACGGTAGGTTATTTTATTGGCCCAATATTTGATTTGTGATCACCCAATTCATACCTTTATACCGGCAAGGTATATTAGGTCCCTATCGATGGGCGTATACATCAGCTCACGTTTAGCTCACATGGTTATATGTCGGTTATAGACTCTCTCACAGTTAACATAGTTCCGGTTGCTTCGGTTCAATTCAATTCGGTTGCTTCGAATCGGTATCTCATATCCAGGACATGTCTATAACCATCGATCGGGTCACTATTGACCATATATTATACTTGATTGTATCAGTTTCCGGTACTTTGGTTGGTCATTACATGTCACTACAATTCGATTACTTATTCTTTTCATGTTTATTATATCTCCCTAACCTCAGTACATTTCAAGTACTGACTCATACCTCCTATGTTGTATCGTATCATAATACGGGCGTAGGTTCTCAATCCCGGCATCGTCGGTAGATTTCCCTCAAATGATACCGGCAACAGCATTTGGTGAGTCCTCATCTTTGGAAGATATTTATTTTCGGTTAGACCTTAGAGTTAGTTGGGGCTTGTCCCATCAACTTATCATTTAGTAGTTGACTTTCAGACATAGACCTAGATATTCAGTATTGTTTTCAGATGTATGGACTTTTGTCAAATCGGTTTTTTTAAATGATCTTATTTATTTAAAGCTTTTGCTTATGTTTACTCGGTTTACCGGAGTGTTATGATAGACCATGGGTTGGCAGGGTTACTTGTGACTCCAAGTACCGTGTCTCGTCTAGGATATAGACTCGAGATCATGACAATAACTTGTAATTTCTTAAATGATCTTATTTATTTAAAGCTTTTGCTTATGTTTACTCAGTTTACCAGTGTTATGATAGACCATGGGTTGGCTTGGGGTTACTTGTGACTCCAAGTACCGTGTCTCGTCTAGGATATAGACTCAGATCATGACAATAACTTGTAACCATATAAGCAGAGAAATAACCTTTAGTTAGAATGCATACTTATATGTTGAAGGAACCATGTTCTTTGACTTATTCCTCCCTGTCTCTGATAAGTTATATAGTTTCATGTGATCATCTTTGTTCATCCTTCCGTGCTTAGACTTTATAGGAGAGGGGTCTTCATTTCATTTCTACTATCCTCTTTTAAAAGGCCTCTTTAGATGAGAACATCTTATTTTTAAAATTTACTTGTTATTATGTTCTCTCACCTAGCCTTTATTTGTGTATTTTTAAGCACAAGTCTTAAGGACCTAAACAAGCTTGAGTCTTCATCTATAGGATAAAGGGTGGTACGTATTTTTTAGTCCACCAATTTAGCCTTGAATTTTTTTGTAAGGTACTAGGTTCTCTGATCCCTTTATTTTCTGCATAAGTCACATTTTTTTGTGTTGCTTTAGTTTTTGTCATATGCGTGTCTTTAAAATGTCCATTATTTCCATAAAAAAGGGATAGATGATTTCTAGGAATGGAGGCATACTTGCTCTTGGGATTGTATGAAATCTTTTCTTTTAGATGACTATGTCCCACTCTGTTTTCTGAGTTTTGTGAGAAAAATCATAGTTTTTGAAAACCTATTTCTTCTTACTATTCTCTCTAGTTCCTTTTTGTCTTTGAAGATATTTTCTTGAAGTTGCTTGTTCTCTTTACGCTTGGTATGTAGAAAATCTTCATTCATCCTTAACTCATTTTGTGTTGTCTTCTGATTGTTTTGCTTCACACACTTTTCCTTCTCAGATGTAGCTATAGGTTCTTTCCTTTCAATTCCTAGAGTTGTGTCTTTGGTTGACACTATGAGAACATGTTTCTATTTTGTCGCGCTGAATTATTCAGAATTTTCTTTTAGTTTTTTTGTTGTTGATTTCAAGAGTGGGGTGAGCCTTAGTTAGATTATTTTTCTCAATAAGTAGCTTTGCAAATATATTAATCACTAGATGAGTCATAACTACTAGTTTATTCTTGGAGTAGATGTGAATGACATCCTTGATTTCAGTAGAATTTATATCACCTTCATCTTCTAAGTTTGAATTTGCCATAAAGGCAAGATCCTCATTGAGTTGATCATCTCTTTTATTATGATCTTTTGAAGCTTCTCCATTGTTATTATGCTCATATTTGCTTTAAAGTATTGCATGAGAAGATTTTGTTGATGTTTGGTCCAATGCCTCAGATAAGTATATTATTGACTTTAGTATCAAGTTGAATATCCTTTTTTGAATATTGATTATTGGCATTTCTTAGACCGTTTGGAATCATATTTCAAGATCTCATATCTTTACTCATTACAAAGATTTGAATCCTTGATTTTACAATTCATAATGATCTCCATTGAAGTATGGTAGCCTTTTGATTGATATCTTTCTTGTACTCTTGAAGGTGAAACCATCTTTATCTTTCAATGTATTAACCTTTTATGAAAGAACTTGCTCTGATACCAATTGTTAGTTTACTGTGACCTACTTCTTAAAATAACGAGGATCTTTTGGTAACTATGTAAGAAGGCAAAGTGCGAAAAAGTAAAGCAACACAAGGATTTTTTGTGAAAACTCTTTGTTCAAGGGAGGCAAAAACCACAACCTATATTCTATATGATTTTCCTTAACGCTTCACTATCACACAAGCATTTCAAGGTTACAACTCCTTTTGTAGACCTAAGGATTTCCTCATACAGTCTTTGCCTCAACTTTAAACAATTCTCCCTAATTATTGGTTACTCTTCAATAAATCTACGTAGTCAAAGAAGTCTATTTACAATATAAAACAACACATACTACAATTAAATAAGAATGTAACCAAAATCTTAATTGGAGCCATAAGAATCTAACTATTACCACTCATAAACAGTAAAGATAAAACTTGATCGAAATAGGTTCTCTTGTTGTAGTAGTTGACTCTTCTTCAAGACTCTCTTGTGTAGATTTCTCTATATATGTGTAGTTTCTCTCTTGATGGTTAGATTCTATGGTATTCAATCAATTCCTTATATAGGAGTAGAATAGCTGCTTAAAGTCATCATAATCCAGTCAAGACCAGATGCAAGACTTTTCAAGAAATCAATCCTCATTTGACTCATACATACAACCTCTCTTTCTCCTAATCGCAAGTTAATTCTATGTGTTCAATTATGGTAATGTTTGCATATCTTGAACTCTTATTCCTTATAGAATTTAATTAAGGTAATTATAATTTTTTAGAATTTTCTTTTTTGTGCGCGAAATAGCCTCTTCTTATATCGACCAAACAATCTCCAGTTATGTATGAAGCAACAGATTCTCTGAGAAGTTCCTTTGTAGTGTGCCAATTTCACCAGTACCTTTTGGAGAGTTGCTAAGGACCTGATTCTTTCACTTCTTTGTTCATTCTTACTTGTAGATAAATTATCACTTGTACAATGTTTTCCAATCATCAAAAGTTTATATAATCTTGAATATAGATTCAAATCAAGGTAGCTTATGAAAACTTAACAAATTGGAATGCATTATCATTATTTCATCTAGATCCTCGAATAAATAAATGTGAACAAGAGGTTCAAAAGATAATTTACTTGAAAAATATTGTAAATCAACTGCCAAATATATTTATTGACCAAAGGTGATGAAATCCCATGATTCATCTACTAATACTCCAATTAAAATTGATATCCCATTAAGACAATCAATTAATGTAAACAAGTCTAGACCACACTTAAAACTTGATAGACCGATTGATTTTTTCAAAGATAAAAATTTTACAATCAAGATGGTCATGATATGAAGGAAGATGCTCAAGAAAAACGACGAGATATAACAATTAGTAAAACCTTGGGAGAGGTTCAGGTACCTGAAAATAATGAACATGAAGTCTCAATAAGCTATGTCTCCTCTGATAAATAACTAAAATGATATAATTATCGATAATATTTTTTCCTATAATATTGTTGAAGAAATAATTTAATAAGACGGGGATATTAAACAAAAGTCTGTAGAGGAATGTAGACAAAGAAATAATTGACTAAAATGAATATATGTAATTTAAATTGTATTAACTTTGCTTGAAAAATATAAAGTTTTCAGAAGTATAGTCAGAACACCTGAAGATATAAAGGTAGTGGGATACAAATAGGTTTTTGTACGAAAATAAAGTGAGAAAAATAAAATTATAAGACACAAAGCACGACCTATAGCACAAGAATTTTCACAAAGACCTAACATTGATTATAAGGAGACATATTCTCTTGTGGTGGATGTAATCACTTTCAGGTATCTTATAAATCTGAAAGCTCATAAAAAACAAAAATTTGCTATATCAGTGCATATAGTCACGATAGGCTATATGTGCTCGCTCAATGAACTTTATTCTCTCTCT